>CATIWR010551094.1:0-12008 GCA_949677035.1 Omphalea diandra | reverse complement strand
GAAATTCCTTTCCATGGTCACTTCTAATAGAAGATATGAAGTAACCTTTTTCATTTTGAACCCTTTTTGCAAAGCTTTTAAAAGCATCAAATGAATCATTCTTATGAGCTAGAAAAGATATCCAAGTAAACCTAGAGTAGTCATCTACAAAGACTAGTGCATAATATTTTCCATCTAAGCTAGCACTTCTAGTGGGTCCTATCAAGTCCATATGAATAAGTTAAAGGGGTCTAGTTAAACTTACAACATTTTTGGCTTTGTGAGAGGAATGATGTTGCTTCCCCATTTAGCATGGACCACATGTCTTATCTTTGGAGAAGTTTAGCTTGGGAAGTCCTTCCACTAACTTTCCTTTTGGATAGGCTTTGAAAAAGATCCATGCTTGCATGTCCAAGCCTTTTATGCCATAACCAAGCTTCATTGCTCATAGATATAAGATACTTAAAGATTGGTTAGCCAAATTGTCTAAGTCAATTGAGTAGGTATTGCCTTTTCTTTCACCCTTGAAAATAATCTCATTATCCATTAAAGTGGTGACTCGGCATTCCTAAGGATCAAAGGTGACTTTGTTACCTTTTTCATACAATCGACTTACACTTAACAAATTATGTTGTAAGCCACTAACTAAAAAAACAATATCAATTAAAGAGCAACCATTCTCACCAATGGTTCCAATGCCAATTACCTTATCCTTGGCATTATTATCAAATGTGACATCTCTACCTTCTTTTTCTTTTAATGCCATGAATAGCTTCCTATTTCCAGTCATATGCTTGGAACATCCACTATCCACTTGCCAATTGCTTCATTTGGTGGCAGCAACACTCCCCTACACAATAAAAGTGAGTTACCTTTTCTTAGGTACCCAAGCATACTTAGGTCCTTGGGGGATAGAAGATAAAAGGTCCTCTAGTTTGAAGTGAGCCTTCCTAATATAACAATGAATATTGATTTGTTCAAATCTCATGCAATAATGGCATTGGAGTTTAGACTTAGGAGTCTTTCTCCTATGCATTAATTTAGTATGAGTAAGAGGCCTTCTCATACCTTGGCCATGTCAATGCATGCATGTACATGTATGATGAGTAGGAGTAGAGAATTTCTTATGAGAATGACCATGTTGTTTGTTATAAATATAAGCATGGTTAGCTCTTTAAGTCTTAGCTTTAGAGCTTGGGGGAGCTTTTCTTTTGCCCTTAGGCTTAGAAGGCTTAGTGTTAAGAGCACGTTTGTTCCCAATTACCTCTACCCTTGAGGTTCTGAAGGCCTAACAAATGCTTTAAGAAGATGAGTACGCTCCATTGAAGCCTAGACCATGTCTAATTAGTGGAGGTCTTTGTGACACAATCAATGCATCCAAGGCTTCTTTTCCTTCATGGAACTTAGAGATTGGAGATTAAGCTTCTAAGCTCAATGACTTCTCCCTTTAGAGTGTCATTCTCATTTCTTAGTGAAGCTATTAAAGAAGATAATATTGAAAGACTATCCACAGATTTTTTGAGCTCATCATTAGATGCTCTCAATTCTCTTACAATGTCATTGAGGGATTTATATTCATCCTCTAGCTTTTGACATTTTCTTTTGTAAGATTTCATTTGTGACTTGTATTTGTCACATCTTATGCTTAGAGCCTGCATAAGCTCTTCATTAATCTCATCAAATTCAAAATTAGAATTAGAATGAGAAGAAGTACTTACCTCATTTGTAGAATGTTCTTATGCCATGAAGTAAATATTGGCAACTTATCCTTCTTCCTTTTCTTCACTTGAGCTATCATCCCAAGTGGCTGAAAAACTCTTCTTTTTCTCCTTGTCCCATCTTTTCTTCTTTTTCTTCAATTTGGGACACTCATACTTAATGTGGCCTTGCTTACCACATTTATAGTAAGTGACATCATTAGATTTCTCTCTTGGATTAGGAGTTGTCTTCTTGAAGCCTTTTCTTTCTTTTCTTCTTTTGATAAACTCCTTTATCCTCCTTGAGAGCATTGTTAGCTCCTCTTCTTCCTTGTCACTTTCTTCATCACTTGAGGTAATTTCTACCTCTTTCTCCTTTGTTGAAGATTTAAGAGCTAAGGTTCTTTTTTTTTTCTGGTATATCTCCTTAGACTCTTAGCTTCTTCATTTGTTCATCTTTTTGTAAGGCCAACTCATGAGTTAAGAGTTTGCCTATCAAAACATCTATTGGCACCTTCCCAATCTTTGGATTGGACTCTTAGATGCTGCACACTCTAGCACCAAATTTATCTAAAGGAAGGATTTTGAGGATTTTTGTGTTTACCTCATAGTTTGTGAGTGTCCTTCTGAATTTCTTCATGTTGGTGACGATAGATAGGAGCCTATTCGTCATTTTGGTGATGTTTTCATTATCCTTCATCATGAATAGCTCCCATTCGATTACATACATCTCCAACCGACTTGACTTAATTAGAGTTATGCCTTTATGGTAGTTCTCAAGGGTCTTCCAAATGGCATATGTTTTTTGACAATGTTACACTCTTCCAATTTCTTCTTTAGAGAGAGAGGTTAGAATAATGGTTATTGCCCTCTTATTTTTGCCATTTGATCTCCGGTGAGCTTCAACCCATTCTTCCCTTGGGATAAGTTTTTCAATTCCATCCACCACCTTAGTGGGTGGCTTTCATTCTTTGACAACCACATCCTAAAGGTCCACAACATATGTGTCAAGGTAGATTTCCATTCTATACTTCCAATGAGTATAGTCTATTCCATCAAAGTGTGGCTTAAGGTGTAAATGGATTCCCTCTTGTGCCATGATCTTTTACTCACCAATAAAGGTTTGTTTGAGTGTTTAGGCTCTGATACCACTTGTTGGCCCTAGGCACCAAGAAAGGGGGGTTGAATTGGTGTATAAAAATTAAAATAAGAAGGTAAGAAAGAAAATGAATAGAATGGAGACACAAAATTTATAGTGGTTTGGGTATAATTGACTCTACGTCCACTCCCTAATTCTCAGCAATTAGGTGTTCCACTATCTTTCAATGGTGTTTTTAAGCTCACACCAAACTTTTGCATTTATGTTTTGAAGGCTCACAAAACAACCTTTACACTTGTGTTTTTAAGGCTCACATAACAATCTTTACACTTGTGTTTTTCAGGCTCACACAATAACCACTTTTAGTGTTTTTATAGGCTTACACTACAACCTTTAAAAATGGTGTTTATGCTCACACCCAACAATCACCTAAAGAAGAGAAAAGATTGAGTAGCAAAATTGCAATAGTTTCGATTACCAATTAATGAATTCTCTTGCATTTACATCTATTTAGTGAGGTATTTATAGCCTCTACCCACCAAAGAGACATTGCAATAAAACTGGTAGCAAATATCCAAAGTATGCTAGATAATTTTTTATATTAAATGCTTGTTAGGCTTCATTCGCGGTCGCAATTTTCTAATTTCCATATGGGAGCCAAAACTTGTGGCAAAAATCCCCGTTTGTGTCCAACAGTTAGTCCATGTATCATCTTCCTATTAGTTTGCTTGAAAAATATAGTTGTGGCCTTTCACCTGCTCATAAAAGTAGCGGTCGTGATTTTCCTTGTACATGCCGCAACTCAGGATGCGAATTCATCTATCAAAATGTTCATCTTCTTCTTCATGATTTGCGATCGCTACCTTTAAGTTGTCATCGCGATTTTTGTCTTCCAATAGTCACTTGGGACACTTGTCAAGTTGTGGTTGTGGATTTGATTCCCTCTTAAGTTACTTTAAAATTTGCGATCGCGATTAAGGCATGATACACAACACGAATTCATTTGTGACTTTGGCTCTCCTTTCTTTGAATTGATCGCATAAAAAAAGTGGCCTACTAATTCATCTGTCTAATTTGTCAATATGCCTTAGTCTAGTTCGCGGTCGCGATTTATGAAGTTACGGTCATGAATTAGGAGACACTTTGCTTTCTTTAGAGATTTTGAGCTTCATCCAACTTAAAATTTAGAGACTATATAAACACTGCAAAACAACACTTAATTGAAACATTAGAATTGATCAATCTCCTTTGTCAAGATCAAAGGTGGTTTAAGACTTAGGATTAACCATCCTAGTCCAACACATGACCTAAAACTTATTACCATTATGTTTGCTTTGAAAATATGGAAGCATTACTTATATGGAGAAACATTTCAAATATTTATAGATCACAAGAGCCAAGTATTTGATTATCTAAAAATAATTAAACATGAGACAAAGGAAGTGGTTAGAACTACTAAAAGATTATGATTGTACCATTGAGTATCACCTAGGAAAGACAAATGTGGTTACTAATGCTTTGAGCAAAAATCAAGAAGTAGCATAACTCATTTACATGTATTTCTACTACCTTATTTAGTTCAGTTACAATCTATGAAAATGGAACTAAACATAGAAAAAAAATGGGGTATTGATTGCTACTTTTCAAATGAGACCAATGTTGTATGATCGAATTAAAAAAAAGCACAAGGCAAGGGTTCAAAGTTACAAAGAATGATTGAAATGGCAAAATAGGGGAGACATGGTGATTTTGATATGTGAAATGATTAATGTTGGGATCTCATATTTATGTGCCTAATGTTGATAACTTGCAAAGAGAAATCCTAGAAGAAGCACATAATGCTCCATATGTCATGCATCCAAAAATGATGAAAATGTATAATACCTCGCGATCTTATTTTTTATGGCTTAAAATGAGGAAAGATGTAGCAACCTATGTTTCAACATATTTGATTTGACAGCAGATCAAGATAGAACATCAACCACTAGCTAGAAAATTGAAAACATTGACAATTCTGATATAGAAATGGGAAAGAATAACCATGGACTTTGTATATGGGTTATCGAGGACTTTAACGAAGATTGATGCTATATGGGTGATCATTGATAGACTAACTAAGTTAGCTCATTTTTTTACCTATTTGATGGGGTAGTTCACTTAGGCATTTAGCCAAAAATATGTGAATGAGATTGTTCGATTACATGGTGTTCCAGTGTCCATTGTTTCAAATAATGATCTATGATTTACATCTCAATTTTGGATATATTTGCAATAGTCTATCTATTACGATGAAGAAGGGATGTGTGTTTTAAAAGGACCATAACTAGTACAAGAAATTGTGGATAAGGTGAAGGTAATCAAGAGCAAACTTAAAGCAGCACAAGACAAGCAAAATAGTTATGTAAACCAACACATAAAAGAAATGGAATATGAGGTGGGAGACAAAGTGTTCCTGTGAGTTTCATCATGGAAAAAAATAATTTGATTTGGTAAGAAGGGGAAACTGAGTCCTCAATACATAAGACCATATGAGATCTAAGAAAGAATCAGTCCATTAGTTTACAGGCTAGCACTACCACTAGAGATGGCTTAGATTCATGATGTATTTCATGTGAGTATGCTCATAAAGTATCAATATGATCCTACACATATACTTATGGATACAACAATAACAATAGCAGATGATGTAAGTTATCTTGAAAAACCAATGAAAATCATTGGTTATAAGACAAAATAATTATGAAATCAAGAAATCCCTTTGTTTAAGGTGTTATGGAGAAACCAGTCACAAAAAGTGACTACATAGGAAACCGAAGAGAACATTAAACAACGATATCCACATTTGTTTCATAGGTATTGAATTTTGAGGATGAAATTCTTTATAAGAAGGGAAGAAATCTAACATCTCTATCCTCATTCATTAGCATTCTTATGTGAACATATTCATTACATAAATGATTTCCAATCCCACATGACATATGCATTGGATAAATGATCATTTAGATATGTGAATTTGATAAGCACGATAATGACACTTGCACCATTGCATTTGGGACATTTGAACATATATGTAATGTTTGTATATTTGTGTGGCAAATTATCTTATGTTGTGTGCATGATATAACATCATAAATAATGGTGTTTTAGAGCTTATTTTAAAATATAAATAGCATATGGGGATTAGAAGATGGATGGAGGTGATGAAAGAGTGAAGAAAAAAAAAGACTAAAAGAGGAATATTGAACATCCAACAAATGGTGGTGAGACATCATGATTTTGTCTTATTAGGGTAGTATTCAAATTAAATTTTTCATCTTTTAGAATCAGATTAGAGAGGCAATATGTGAGGGAGTGCAAAAAATAAAAAGAAAGAAAGGAATAAAAGAGGAAGAAGAAGAAGAAGAATGAGATGAAGAGGAGTGAGCTAGCTTGGACGAAACCCTAAGCTTTTCCTAGTTTTGGCAAAAGCATTAAGTGATTTTATCTTTATCCCACATGAAATTTATCCCTTATAACATGTTAAACATGCATGATTAGGAAGAACTATGGAGTAATTTGAGGTAGAGGTCATGTATGGAGGTTGAAGCTCAAAATAAACAAGAGCTGATTATGTTGGTTTTATTATTAGAGTAGATTTTGTATCCATGATTTCATAATCCTATAAGAGGAATTAGGAAGGTGTAAAATATGAAAGTTGAAGCTTTATGCCCACATAAATTTATGTAAAATAAGTTTGTTTAATTTGGTGTGTGTGAGGAGTATGGCTTCTTTATTAGGGCTGGTTCACAAGAAACCAAATTCTCCTTAATCTAGTTATTTTCATAATTTTGATGACCTTATGTACTGATCTAGACAAAGTGCAAAACATAAAACTTGTAAGGTTATATCCCTTATAAATATTTGCAAATTTATTTTACTTTTTTCGTTCTGTAGAAAGAGATATACCTCTTTAAATGTGACTAACCTTGAACCCGATGAAACCTCATCACCCTTTTAATTATGTTTTCCAAGAATTTGATGGCCATAGAATTGGAATTTGACGATGTTCCAAACATGAAAGTTATATATTTATGTCTAGTCTATATGTCTGTAAAATATGTTTACCAAATTTATCATGGTTGATGATTTCCCCTTCATCATGACTGATTGTCAACATGTTGAAAACCTACTCACCCTGAGATTGGTCATTTGTTTTAGTCACTTTATTGACTGAATTAGACAATGAGTAAACATGAAAAAATGATTCTTTATGTGTTTTGTAACTTCTGGTAATTCAATTTTCTAATTGAAGTTGTATAATTTGAGATATACCCAAGAATGTAAGACTTACTCAGACTAACATGACATTGAAATCGGGTAGAATTCAAAAATTCACCATATTTTCTATATGTCTTATATTGACCTAAAATTTGACTATATATGTCTTATATTGACCTAAAATTTGATTATGTTGTATCATTATGTGTCTAGTTTATTTGAAAAAAATAATCAAGTCATTTGGAAAAGTATAATAAGAGTTATTATAGTTAAACTATAGCAAGTTCAGCCAGCCATATCAGAAAAATATGCATAAACACTAGGCCCACTTGCATGAAACATGTCATAGTTGTGTACCAAGCATTCATAATCATTTTGACATACATATAAACATTTATTTATTGAATGTTAGGATCTCAACACTTTAAGGAAGCCTAAGAGAGAGGGTCAAACCTATCATAAAAGTTTATTACTTGCAAAGGTGAGTAAAAGCCATAATTAGATTGTAATGTGTATGTGTTATGATTTTATGATATGGTTATGTTTCATTACATCTATATGTGATTAAATTATGGCATTTTACATGTGAATACAAGTCAAGTGAGATTTATATGATTTTAATGATTACTTGGTACACCACTGTGAATGAACACTTGAATATGAAACTAAAAAGATGTTGTGACTGACTCTTCAAACACTTGCAAATCACTTGGAAAAGGAACCAATATGTTCTATTGGCACATGTTATTGATCAAATGATTCACTAGTTATATGTTGGCTAGCAAAATCAAATGTCACTTGAATCACATGAATTATCGGGAGTAGTGTTTGCCTTATAAGGTCACAACAAAACCAATCTATTGCATTTGCACTTGTATAGTCAATTTTTATACTTGTATTGTATTTTGATGATACTTGACTATTGGTTGTGCCATAAGAATCTAATTATTATTTTTATTCATTGAGTCGTAACTCACCAAATCGCTCATATTTTGAAGCTTAGGGTTTGGATATTTTAGAGCATAGAGTTTTGCATATAGACACATGCAACATAAGTCGTCGATTGAATTCCAACTCTCTCTCTCTCTCTCTCTCTCTCTCTCTCCTTATGTTATGTACATATACCTATATAGGAACCAGTTTATGATCACTGGCCTTGAACATTAGTTAACATATATGTATATTAAATACCTTTTGGATTGCATATGTATAATGAATCAACCCTTATGCATATGTATTTTTAGACATGAATGACATATTTGTAAATGCAAAAATTCATTACATTTAGTTGATCTTTAGGTTTAGTTTTGAAATTGCTACACAAAGTGCCTTGGGATCTAAAACTAAGGGCCTTAGTTATCCCAATTAGATCTTAAGGTTATGGATAAAAGATGAGTGATTTTTTGTGATTAGTTCTATTTTAGCATCAAGTTTTTAATCATCTCATCTTGATGATCAAGTCTAACATCAATTTTGGATTTGAATTTTTCCATGAGGTTTTCTTGGCTTGATTTCTTTTCTTGAGGTTGGTAGTTTGGTGATGGAGGTTGGAAACTAGGTGTTGATCCTTACGTTTTGGAATTTAAGGTATTATTGTTCAACCAAGAAAAATAGGGATGATTTCGCCAACCCGATTTATATGTATTAGAATATGGGTTATTGGACAATTGATTGAAATTTCCAATAAAGTTTAATTCTCTTGAGCAAAAGGATTCCCCACTTGACAATCAATACTCTTATGCCAATTTTCTTCATAAAAGTCACACAGAACCTGCAAGAAAGGAGAAGATATTGTATTGTAAGTAAAATAACTTAATTATTTGGATAGAGATGATACCTGAGCTTGCAATGCTTATAATGCATCCATGTTTTAAATCTCTACTACTTTCTTTGGTATAGTCCTCTCATGAGCTTGATAGTTATTGTTTCAATCAAATCATAAGCTGCATCCATTATTTTATCTAAGAGAGACCCTTCAGCTGCTACATTTATAGTGATCTTGATTTGCCCAAAAAGTCTATTGTAGTAGGTATACATGATTAACCATTTTGGAATTGCATAATTTAGGCATCTCCTCAAAAGATCCTTGAACCATTCCCAAGCTTCATTTAAGGTTTCTCCATCTTGTTAACTAAAAGTGGTGATCTTATTTCTGTGTCTAGCCATCTTTGAAGGAGGGAAGTATTTACCAAGAAAAGCTTGAGATAGTTAGTACCATATAGTGATGCTTTCAAGCTTTATCCATGCCTTAGCCTTATCCTTAAGAGTTAATGTGAAAAAATATAATCTCACCACGTCCGTAGACATTCCATTTTGCCTAAAGATGTCATTAATCTCTATGAAATTTGTTATGTGAGTGTTGGGATCTTTATGAGAAAGGTCATGGAATTGGAGAATGTTGGTAAGCATTTGAATATCGATTTGATCTCAAAAGTATTAGCATTAACGCTTAGTGGAGTGATAGTCGGTTGCAATCTTTCAAGAGGTGGTGTTGCAAATTCCTTTAAAGGCCAGTCTTATTGGTTTGCCATCTCTTGATTTTGTTGATTTTTTCACCTTTTTTGATTTATGGTGCATTTAATTTCTAGATCGAGATGAAATAAGTCTTTTTTATTTTCCTAGGTTTGAGTTGTAATCATTTACTTGAAATAAATAACAAGAATAAGGTTAAAAATAGAAAATAAAAGCTTTGGATTAATACATAAATATTAACTTAGTATTAAAGTCATCGATGACGGTGCCAAAAACTTGATGATAGGAGTGTGCTAAGTATAAAACCCTTAAGCTGTAAGTGCACATCATAAGTAATAAAGTGTACTTTGTGAGTATGAATATCATTCCTAAAAGGATCGAGCTGGAGTACTAAGTATCTTGTATCTTATATTATCTAGCCAATTAATAATAAATGATTATTGAAATTGTAAATAATAAAATAATATTAACACTTATAGTAGTTTGAAATAATCAATGGAGAAAAATGGCTAGGGGTTTAACATCACTTGGTGAGTTCTAATGAATTCTCGATCTTCATCTATTTGGTTCATTCATCAAGTGCTACTATCGAGTCACTAGAGTGTTTAATCAACCTCTTTTGAGTATCAATTGACATAGAAAAACACGTTAAGCTAGAGGTTTCTCAACTCAAAAACTAGACATCATGCAATTGTCTTACTAAATATGGCTTTAAAGACAATAATGCTTTATTAAGTTCTCTCAACTTATAACAAAACAAATGAATTATTGAAGGGTCTGTTCCATGAGAAACATCTTTCAATAATCAACTTATGGAACTAAATATGATCAATGGCTAGTCAATCAATAATATGAAGCTTTCAACAAATACTAACACAAATAATGAATGAAACCAAAAGACTTTGATTAAGGAAAACCAATATAGGCCACATAAGATCCATCTATAACCCTAGCCTTAATAGTTTTTATTCATAATAAAAAAGAAAGAAGAAAAGATGATAATCAAATCAATCCTAAGGATATCCATGAACTTCTTCTTAAAGTTTTTTGATTGCTTACACCTTCTTTCTCTACAACTACCTGATTGAATCCATGAGACTTGTTGTGTTTTTGTTCTCTAGCTTTAGGTGAATATTTCATGGTATAATTCTAGTTTATTTTCCTTCTTAAACAATCATGCCTTTAAAAGAAGAAGCTTGAGCGCATGGAAAAAATAAATAAATTCTTGAAAATTTTGTTATCCATTTTAGGTTTTAAGGAAGTGCACAACCATGTGCTATAGAAGCACGATCATGCGTTGTTATGATAACCTTCTGTGTGTTAACTTTTCAAAATGCACAACCATGCTTTGAGGCCATGCGTTTTTGCTTTCTTTTAGTCTTTTGGAGCTGCTAAGGTGCACGACCATGTGCTATCGAAGCACGACCATGCACTCATTCTTCTTTACATGAACTTTGCTTTTCTTCAATTTTAAGCTTACAAAACATCAACTAACATGAATTAGGTCCATTTTATATGAGGAATTAAATGCATATGTATGGTTTTAAGGGAGAATTAAACTATAAAACATATAAATTATGATGTTAAACACTTATGGGGGATATCAAAATATAAACTTAATCCTTTATTTGATTTTTGTATTTTATGTAATTTGTTAGTTAGTTACATTGTTTGTACTCTAATTAAAAGGCTTTATAACTTGATGATTATTATCTAACATAATTTGATACAAACTTACTTCTTTTAACTTGAACATGTCTTATGTAAATACTAGTTTTATCTTTTCAATATCTTGTATGGTAACTTTTAGATATGTGTATTTGTTAGTTACTGTTATGATGGTAGAGTGAAATAGGCATATTTAATAATTATTATTTGTATCAATTTTGAATGAGAGCATTGTTATGGTATAAATAACGAAAGTAATCTAAAAAATGATGTTGACGATTGTGTTGTTGTTGAATACATAATCATAAATTGATATTTAAGATCATTTAATTAATGTCCTAAGTAAAATAAATTTATTAGATAGTGCATATAAAAATTGAGTATAATAATGCTTTTGAATATCTCACCAATAAGCAAAGTTATTGCATTTCTAATTATATTTAGATCTTGTTCTTTTTTTCTACATAGATTAATTAATATGCTAAAACTTTTTTAACTTGTCAATTTATATAATTTTATCTTAAAGTTAAAACTTTTTAACATAATTTCACATAAGTGCAAAACTCCGTCAACTTTTAACAATATCTTGCCACAAGTACTTTATTATCATTTTACATTCAAATGAATTGAGGTCAATAATTACTCAAAAAAATTAAACAAGTTGATGCATTTATAAACCTAAAAAAGATAAAATTTTAAAAAACTAAAAATTTCTAAAAAAAAGAAATATGTAATTAGATTAGGTCTCTCTCTCTCTCTCTCTCTCTCTCTCTCTCTCTCTCTCTATATATATATATATATATATATATATATATATATATATATATATATATATA
>CATIWR010550949.1:0-46385 GCA_949677035.1 Omphalea diandra | reverse complement strand
TGACTTGGAGGAGGAACATTATGATAGTTTGGGAGAGGGTTCCTTTAGATGTTAAGCCATCTAAAATTTGGTGGAACAATTATCTTATTATTGATGAGGTGCTTAATCTATAGTAGCCAACAGTGTTGTGACTGGATTCTTAATGAAAATCATAGTAAGCATTGGCATCGTACCTTCTAGGCAGTGAATTAGGAGGTGGTTTTGATGCTAAAGGCTTTAACACTCCCTTATTTTGCAGCCTCTCAAACACCTAAAATAGAGGCATCGCTAAATTAGTGAACTGTCTTAGAGCCCCTTATTGCATTTACATCAACCGTCTTGTTTCCTTTGGTTTGAGGCTGAGATAGGGTGTTCCTCCTTGCCCTATACTATCTTCTGAACTCATACTCTAATTATTTGGCTTACATACTCACTTCTCAAAGTTCTTCAATGTTCCTGACCAATATTCCCCTGATTATGGTACTAATACTAGGCAAAACACCTTTTACAATCATTCTGACTTGCTTTCTCTTTATGGGCCTTGTGGTTGGTTTTGAAGTCATCTTATTTTATCTTTTGATATAGTCATTGAAGCTCTCACTAGTCTTTTCTTGAAAGACTCCAAGTCTTATAGTGTGAACTCTATATTTAAATTACACATATAGTGCCTCTCCAAAGCTGTTGTCAATTCCTTCTAATCATATCTAACAGTCTTTGGCTGCTTGAAGTACCATGTCTTTATGGACCCTTCCAATTACAACTCAAAAAGTTATAACATAGTGTTTATCCAAACCCCATACGCTTTCATGACTAGCACATACGAATAAACATGGTTCTTAACATTTTGAATCCACATGAATTTGGGAAGTTTAGGCATACAAAAATTAACAGATGGCTTGTTACGCTTGTAGGCCATCAATTCCATAATATCTATTGCCTTCTCTAAACCTTTGGCACTTAAAGCCTTCTACATCTTTTTCAACTACTTGGTGAAGTTATCAAATCAGGTGCTTTCCTTCTTACTTTCTATGGGTTTATTTAGAACAATAGTAGTACTTCCTGCTTTATTAGCAAGCTTATTTTCATGGTTTTCTTTCATCCCAAATACATCATCATCAATCACCACGCGTTGGGGTGGTTTTAGTGTGATTTTCCTTTATCAGTCCTATTAGTAGAGGTTCCTCTCTTTTCTAAAATCTCATTGATGCATTTGTTCACTTCCTCAACAATCCTTTCTTCCATCTTACAGTTGAAATTGACCATCATCATTTCCAAAATCTTTAGTGGCATCGTTGGCTCCATGATTCAGTTGACTTTTTGGCCTAAACATGAAGTCTTACTCTTTCTAGTAAGTCTATTGCCTATTCTCTTCCATGAGGGTTTGGATGGAGCTATAATGGCTATAAGATAAGGGTTATCAATATGATGCATGAATAGGTAATCGACGCATGTATGAATGTTACACACAAATCATTTTGTATAATATCATTTCAACATTATTTCTTCGACGCACTAGGTCTAGTGGCTCTTTGCTAGGTGAGTCTCATTCTTATAGCATCATGGGGTATAAAATGTGCAAGGTCACCTCGGACTGAGAAGAGTTTCAAGCCTCAAAAGAATATATATACGAAGGTATTAAAGAGCAAAAAATACTATTTACATTACCTGAAGAAGTATGTAGAAGCAAATAACAAAATCCCTTTTAAGAGAGAGGGATATACAAAAAAAATATTTACATAATGGGAAAAGGAATTACACAACTATTTACATGTGGAGGATGATGACATCAATGGGTGTAGGGTAACATTTATGCTTACATTAGGGATTCCTAACCATGTTCTTTGAGGGCTTACACTCTTCTATGAATAAGAAATGCAATTAAGAAGGGTGTGTTATTCTACGGTACTATTGGCTCCTATATGCGCTTATTGGTTGATAGGGTTGTTATAGTTGATGACTCTAATAAGCATGGGAGGCAATTGTCATGATCCCTCATTTGATACAACCGAAGGTATGATGAATCCTCCTTGCAATCTCTTAACCTTGAATTGAGCTTAAGTCTCAAGTTTGGAGAACCATCGATTTATCTAATGGCACTTAGTGTGCATGGTGAAGTGTGGAGGCTATATAAATGCAATAGAATAACTCATTAAGAAATTTAAAATATCAAAAGTGAACTAGAGATTGAACATTAAGTCAATTTTGAGTCCTCAATAGAGTCATCACTATGAGTGCCTCGGGGTTGGCTCGAACTAACTAAATCTTTCTTGTGACTCCTTCTTTTCATTGATCATTAGAGGATCAAGATGACAAGGTTAATACATCAGTAATGACCTTTAATTCTACCACAAAACTTAGATCAACGGGGGATCCTTGAGGCCTCACATGAGATATAAGCCCATTTTCCAAAGTTATGATCAATAGGGGACCAAGGCTGAACAATACATTGGTACCATCCTTAAATGAAATATGGAGTTGCCACTCAATTTTGGTGGGGATAAGAATCGAACGAATGCAAAATCTAAACTAACCTAAGTTAATTTAGAAGGCTCATTTCATATTTACCTCATCAAAGTTTGGATTAAGAAATTAGGCACGGCTTGGGGAGAGGTTAAACACCCCTAAGCTGCTTAGATATTAGGATTCAACCTTTGCATATATTTGGTTCACTTTCAATATTTGAATCAAATTATCAATTAGCCCAATTAACACCTTAAACAAACATATAAGTGCAGCTCATTTAGGAAAATCATGCCATCAACTCAAGGGGGTAGGGGGTTATGCATAATAGCAAAGGGGAAAAGCATGCATTATTATCCATTCATCCATATTTAAGCATTGAAGAGGGACTGGGGGGGCATGCATTCATGATAAAAGGGAGATATATATTCATTCATTATTCATGACCACATATTTTGACCATTAAGACCAACTTATGGCCTTACTTAAACATAACACTTACATCCAAAAGAAAAGGTCAAGTTATTAATTAAAATATGGAAATAAGAGATGTGACAAGTGAAATAAAGGACCAAAGGAATAACATTACCATATTTCTATAGTAAATGTGCCTAAATATGAATCTAATGTCCATGGTAACACATCGTAGCGTCATAAATCAACATGTTAAACATAATGAAAAATCCATTAATTATGAACAATCAAAGGAATAAACATGCAATGTAAAGTACACTTGGAGGATATTAAATGGCATAAGGAAAGGATCCCCCCTCCCAAATGAGATCTTAAGGTTGATGAACCCTTCCTCTTATTACCCATAAGGAGCTGAAACATCTATAACACAACTAACCATTATAGAAAGTTAGAATACATAATCAAAGATGGGGATTGAAGAACATTAACACTACATGGTTAGTAAATAAACTCACTACATGAGATGAGCTTTCAAGGTCAATGAAAACATAATTTCCTTACTTGATCATTGCCTTAATATTATTAAAATATAATTGAAACTTCTTTGAATCAAATGAGATAACTCAAAAGCTTATTTGATAAGATAAGCAACAAAAACCATTTAAACATAACGAAACCTCCATTTTTTAAGTGAACAAAGGTCTTAGTCATTAAACCTCATTCTATTCTATCATTGGATTCATACAGCATCATAAAGAATTGATTCAAAAAGAAATAAATCTAAAAAAAGAGAAGGAAAGAAACTTTGCAGAAAATTATCTAATAGGGAAACTAGTTGTACCGCCTAGATTAGGGGTTGAACAACCAATAATAAAGGTCGTACAATCCTTACTTTATAGACTTTGAAAATAAAAGGAAAAAGAAAAAGGAAGAAGGAGAGGGAGTAGGTGAGTCCTATATGCTTTTTGGTAAAATTGTTACCCTCAGAGGCATACAATAGGTCTAATATCCTCTAAAATGCTGAGGGAATATACAAAGTTGAAGAGATTAAGTCTATTTCTAACTTGGAGTAAGTTAAGGTAAGTTAAGGTTCAGAGTTTCTATGTTTGAGGGGTGGTTTATGGATGGGCACACATTGCCGAAAATAGTTATGGTTGCACCAAAGGTATGTCCAATCATTGAGATGGAGATGAATCTCATAGAATTAGGGTTTGCACATAGGCTATACAACTAAGGATGGGCTATGCATCCCTCTATCAGGGCTATATGCCTTTAGGATTTAAGAGGGGACCAGTTCTAAAAGGATCTCAAGACAAAGATTTTAAGATGGGTTGTACAACCCTAGTTTATAGGTTGTACATCCTAGCTTGATAAGATGTACAACCCATTAACCTAAGTACGCAACTTTAGGCTTGGTATTGTGCTTGATTTTAGCCTCTTCCAAGGTTTCCTTGAGCCTTTCATCTCTTTCTTTAGTAATTGCCCTTGCATTTTGTGGATAGGTTTAGTGATTTTCATCAGCAGGCTTTTACATCCAGAGCCAAAAATTTGATGCTTACAACTATTTGGATCAATAAATTTATCACTATATTAGATGTTTTTCCTAGCATTTCCAATCTAGTGGACTTGTATTATGATAATAATGTGATCATAACATAGGTTAAGGAGCCAAGATCACATCAGTGATCCAAACACATACTCAGGTGTTTTCATCTCATTTGAAAGATCATTGAGAAGGGAGATGTAAATATATGCAAAGTGCGAACCAATGACAACATTGCTGATACATTCACCAAACCACTGTCATAGCCAAAGCATGAGAGTCATACTAGATCAATGTGTATTAGATACAACTTTGATTGGGCCTGGTGCAAGTGGGAGATTTTTATTTATGTGTTCCTAGGCCATTGCTTGTAATTGATACTTTTTAATAATGCCATGGTTGTAATTTTATTAAATATGTCTGTTATATTTTATTTATAGTTAAATTATACATTTCATGAATAATTGATTTTACCTAATGGCATCAACTATGTGACTTCATAGTAAAATCTTCAGGTGTAAAAAATTATATTATGAATTGTCCCTAGTCAATCATTATTGTTGGGATAATAATAAATGTGTGTCTGATTGATGATTATCTTTTACTAGTCATGGACAATTGATATTAAGTCAAACGTATAGATATATGTTTAATAAACATTGTATTTGACCGACTCGCTATGAGAACCCTACATGTATTAATAGTCAAAAGTGATTCTCATGCAATAGTATTAACTTAATCATCTGACGTGAAAATTACCATAGATTCCAATATGATGAACTTCATGTTTTTATATAGTCCAACATTATCTTTAACTGAATTATCATGCAACATAATATTGGACATGGAGTAAATCATATAGAGGAATATGAGTGATTAATAAGGAATTTGTGCCTCATATATTTTTTGTAAAAAATATATCTCTAGCCCTCTTGATAAGTTAGATTAAAATATTGCAAGACCATGTAGTAATGAATTGATAAATGTTGTCAATGTCATTTTACATAAGTCTACTTAGAGATTGATAATGAATTGAACTATATAAAGATGACATGATCCATGTCTTATGTTCAATTAAGATATAGTGTGACAAGAGGACTATAATACTATTTATGAAATAGGTTAGGTCCGATTATTAACCTTTACGTAATTTGGGTAGTCATAATGTCTTGTTAGAGGCCACTTATGACTTAAGGGTCAAAAATATGTTTTGGGCTACTGCAAACATGATGAGAACCTATAGGGTCACACACATAGAATAAGCCCAAAAAGAAAGTGGGTTTTTACTACTTTATATATTTAAAATTAAGATAATTAAAGATATTATCTAAATTATTAGATATCTATTTCATTTTAAAAAGGGTAAAACAAAATAAGATATTATATGTATCTTTTAAGATACAGAGTTGGCATAAAATATCTTAATGGTTAATATATATATATATATATATATATATATATATATATATATATATATATAGACGCACACACATACACATACACATTTTTTAGGATATTATGTGTGAAAGAGTGTATTCATTGTTTTATTCAAAAAACATAAAAATGAGAGAGAGAAAAACCCTAGTGCTAGCACACCAATACCCCATTTCAGCCTTCTAATAGATCTATCACTTTTTGCATGAATTGGCAAGATTTGCATCCTTTCCTTTTGATTTAATAAAATTATATGCATCCTTAGTTCGATTTTTTATAGAAAAGTTTTATTTTTCTTATACTTTCGTTCTATGAATCCCAATATTCTTTAAATATCATACCAAATAGGAATTTTGGTCTTATGATTTACTCCTTATTGTTTAGTATGTTAACCTTTTTGGTGGTTAATGATGTTCATGGATACAAATCTCTTTAAGGGAAACTAGGATGAGGGTTCATCAATCTAGGATCCCTTTTGTGATTATTTTACTTTAGGCCATCAACATCCTCCATGATGCCATTCCATATCATATTTCTCATTCTACACATTCATGATTCACATACCTTTTTGTTGATGTTAATGCATGCTTTCATGTAATGTTATGATGTTTATGGTTATGGGCTTAGAAACATGCTTAGGTACCTTAAGGTGGGGATTTGGTAATATGTTAACATTAAATTTGTTTTATTTGTTATTGGTGTTTTACATTTGTTTTCATGATTAATTACTAACGTATGGGTTTCTTTATATGTAAGTGTTTATTTAAGATTAACCATATGAAATGGTCTTGATGATAACTATTTTTAGCTTAATCATGTGTGATGACATGCATATACTTCCAAACATGTCATATGAATCCTATCCCTTTTTGATGATTATGCATGGTCATGGATGATGATATGCATGACCCCGCTCCCCTTAAGATTGTTGATGAGTTGATACGTTGATTGGATTGCATTAGGAATATGTTTAGGGGCATTAACCGGACTAATTCATAACTTGGTTAAAATGGAAAATGTGAACCAAAGATTCCCAAAGGCCATATCCTAATATTCAAGTGGTTTAGTGATGCCTAACCTCTTCCACAATCTATACCTAATTTTCAAACTTCATTTATGATAGGGTGAAGACAAATTAAGCCTTTTAAATGACTTAGTTAGGTTCAAATTTTGCATTGGCCATATTCTTATTCTAATTAAAGTCAAGTGGTGACACCACATCTTTTAGGAATGATAACAATGTATTGTGCCACCTTGGTGTGTTGTTGACCATTATTCGATAAAAAGGGCTTCAAACTTGCATATGCACTAAAGGATCCCTTATTGATCCAATCACATATTATTTTTTGATGTTCTTACTAATGTAAAACCCCATCCTCTCAATCCCACATTAGTCAATAAAATGATGGAGTTGCAAGCAAGATTCCACTTGTTCAAGCAAAAACTTTAAGGCCCTCACAGTAGCGACTCCATTGGTGACCCTAAAATTGACTTTGTATTTAATCTCTAGTTCACTTTGCCATTATAATTTAGTTATTGGTTAATCCACTCGCATTCATATAGCCTCTACAAATTACCACATACATTAGGTTTAACTTTAAAAAAATCAATGGGGTCTCCAAACTCGATGCTTAAGCTCCGTTAAATACATTCAAGTACATAAGCCAAGTACATTCAAGTATGCCAAATAGGGGGTTACGACAATCGTGCCCCAAGCTTATGGGAGCCATTAAATACAACAACCTAATCAATCATTTAGTCACATGTAGGAGACAAGGGTATCTTGGAATAGGATACCCTCTTATTTGCATTCGTTCCTTAAAGAAAGGGTTAAGGTATATTAAAGAACATAATTAGGTATTCCTATAATGTAAACATCATTATTACTCCCCACCCCCTCTTGATGCAATTGTTGCCTCATGTAACTATTTGTGTATCCCTTACCTTGCTATGTAAAGAATTTCCATGTACATCCCATTCTCCCTATAAAAGGGATCCTTTATTTCTTTTTTCATATTCTTTTTTAAAGTAATGCAAAAGTTTCCTTCTTATTGTACTTTTATGTCTTTTGGTGTACATGTTCCCTTGGGACTTTAACCCTTCTTTGGTCTAATGTGACTGCACACATTATTTACCCCTTATTTGTAGAAGATTGGGACCTACTTAAGAAATAGCCTATAGAACAATGTGTTGGAGGAATAAGGTTGGACAGATCTTTTGTTAATAATATATGCATAACATGTATTTGTTACTTGTACATATATCATACTACTAACCCTTATCTTATAGGCATCATAGCTTCATGCAAACCCTAATGGAAGGGAAAAGGCAACTGACTTACTAAGAAGAGTAAGAGGCCAAGCCTGATCCAATGAGTTAAATGAATCATTAGCATCTACAATTCTACCAAAATTTTTGGATAAGATGATGGTAAACTTTAATCATAAAATGAAGAATATGATTTCTAAGGATGTGAACCAGTGTGTTAAAGAAATTCTAAAGAAGAGAGAAACCTCTACTAATAGAATAAACAAGGGGAAAGAACCCATGGAGGCATCCCAGCTTATGGTGATTAATGATAATCTATTTGGGATGAAGAAATATCATAAGAGTAAATTGGCCAAGGAAGTAGGGAGTACTACCATAGTTCTCGACAAGCCTATGAAAAGTGAAAAGGAAAACATTTGATTGGATGATTTTGTTAAGGAGCTAGAGAAGATATAGAAGGCTATGAGAGCGAAGGGTCTAAAGAAATGAAATAATATTAAGAAATTGCTTGCTTGTAAACCTAAGAAACATTTAACTAATTTATGAATGCTTGAGCTTTCAAAGTTATGAGTATTCAGAACGTAAAGAATCATGTTCATTCATATGTCTTAGTTTTGAAGGCATATGAAGTACCCATTGACATTATGTTGGAGCTTTTTAAGCTATCGTTAAAGGGATCAACTAAGACCTAATATTTCAATCAACCAAAGACTATCAAGGATGACTAAAAATAGTTAAAAGACGCTTTTGAGAAGCACTATCTTGTAATTTGAATTTAGAAGTTACCTTATAAGATTTGGAGTCTTTGAAATAGAAAAATTGGCAAAAGCTTTAATGACTATATACAAAAAGGATAGAAAATGGCCTTCGTGGCTACAACCATGCCTGCTAAAAGATAACAAGCTCAAATGAATATCAGAGGGGCTTTACATAGCATTAGCACCTAAATCCAAGGTATGCTGGTAAGGAATTATAAGGACCTTATAGAGGTGGGTTTACAAGCTAAAAAATTAGAGTCTAAGTCTAAAAGACAATACACGTGTAGAAGAACTGCCCCATCCTAGCGTCATGACTTAAATTCTATATCATGTTGGCATTAGGGAATGAGAGGACTTAAGGCCTCTAAAACCCATAACAAGCCTAATTAGTCGTGGTTAAAGCCCATTTTTAAGCTCTATGATACCTCAAATCTAAAATTTAAATAGATTAGCCTATAAATATTTCTAGCTTTCATTTGCCAATTTTGATTCTTAGGATAAAACAAATGAGAAATAAGGATTCAAGTTAGGATAAGCTTGATCCTAAACATTTCATAAAAACATTTTATTATATTATACTATATGCATTTAATTCATTTCTTATCATGTCATAAACAATGGAGTTTAGGCTTACCAGTCGATTCTTGTTCACTATTTCTTTTACTTACTTTTATTATATGTATATTATCGAATATAAAAACCCTCTCATTTAGGTAATCTTATAATTAGGGGTCTATTTAAAGTCACTATAGCTGTAACATTCCTTTCATTATCATAAACATTCAACATTTACCTTACACAAGTAATAAATCTTAGTATACCTAAACATAATTTCCATTAATCACACATCATAATCATTTTACATCATATGAATCTTAGATAAGATATTTAGCTAAGATATAAGGCTACAACTTTCATGTTTTGCACCTAACCTAATTCCCATTCTAGCCATTGAATTATTAAAAAAAAATAAAACTGAGAGTTGAGCAAGTTTTAACAATAACCAATCACAATCAAGGGGTAATAACTCTTCATACAAAACTTATTTAGCAAAACTATTTCATAAGGATTTGGACGAGGCATAAACCTACAACTTTTAAGCTCTCAGTTAGATGAATCCTAGTTACAATTTCTTTATAACTCCCATTAATTGCTAATGATTAAAATAACATAGACAAAAAATTTCATAGAGGAACAAATGTGAAATCACATACCTTTCACGAAAGTTAGAAAACCATATGACTTCTAAGGTAACTTTTTCATCTTCATTATTATCCTTCTTCTTCTTCTTTTTTTTTTTTTTTCTTTTTATTCTTTCTTCTCTTCTTTCTTTCCTTATTTGTTTCTTTATTTATTTGCTATTCTCCTTTTGCTATATTTTTCATTTTTTCTCCTCTCTTACTAGCCTTTAATGGTAGAGAATTCCAATTTGTATTATTATCTTAATAAGATAAAAGATTAATGGCTTATCGCTATTGGTTGAAAATTGAAATGTTCTTTTTTAGTCCATTTTCTTCACTCCTTCATCACCTTCATGTATCTACCAATCCCTATACGTTATTTATACTTTTAATAAGTTACAAAACTCCATTATTTAAAATACTACAACACGCACACAACATATGACAATTTGCCATGCCACTTTGCAAACATCATATTCATATGCAAATGCCTTAAATTCAATAACAATAGTGTTATTGTCATGCTTATGTCATGTGATGTATGTACTCAAATATAACATAATTAAAATGCATATAAATTGGGTTGATGATTTGATAATTCTCACCCTCTTATAGATATTTCATCTTCAAAATTTTACTTAATAGAACTCGAGAATAAATAGGGATATTATTGTCTCATTTATTCCTTTACTTGCTAAGTGGCCACATTAGGTGAATGATGGCTCCATCTCACTTTGACCCTGGGTATCGCTCGATTCCTTTATTATTTTAGTTGTTGATGAAGAATTACAGTTGGTTCTTCATAATAAATCATATCATCTGACAATTTAATCTCTAATTTACGGCTAGGATCAGAGCGATACCTTTGGATCAAAAAACATGGAACACATCATGTATCTAATATCATTCTGCTAGTATTGCCTATTGATTTGCCAAAGGACTAATTCTCTATATGATGCCATATGCCTAATGTACCTTAGACTAAACTTTCCCTATTTATTAAACCTAATAATGTCTTTCCAAGGTGAAACCTTTAAGAATACTTTATCCCCAACCTGATATTCCATTTCTCGCTTATATTTATAAAAATATCCTTTTTGCATTTCTTGAGCAACTCAGAAACATCTTCTAACTACTTGGATTTTTGCCACTATATCTTATACCATCTAGGGACTCTCTAACTATCTCATCCCTTTGACATCCCAATCAAATGGACTTTTACATTTCCTACCATATAAAGTTTCATATGCTGCCATAACAAAACTAGAGTAAAAGCTATTATTATATGCAAATTCCATTAATAACAAATGATCATCCTAATTGCCTTTGAATTTTAACACATAAGCTCACATCATATCCTTTAATTTCTAAATAGTCCTTTCTAATAGACCATTAGTCTATGGGTGAAAAGTAATGCAAAAATTCAAACAAGTACCCAAGGTTGTTTATAAGTTTTTCAAAAAATGATAAGTGAATCGAGGATCTCTATCTAATATAATAGAAATAGGAATTCCATGTATTATCACAATCTCAAAAACATATATTTTAGCCAATTTATGGAGTGAATATGTTTGTTGTATAGGCAATAAGTGTGTAGATTTCGTGAGCCTATCTATAATAACATAAATAACATTATGCTTTTTTTGTGTCTGAGACAAACCGACAACAAAATCTATTGAAATTTTCTCCCATTTCCATATAGGAATAGGTAAGGGATGCATCTTACCTACTGGTGCTTAATGTTTTGCCTCAACCTATTAGTAGGTTAAACATCTTAATACATACTTACTATATCTTTCTTCATCATTGACCACCAAGAATGTGACCGCATATTTCTATACATTTTTGTACTTCCATGGTACATAATATATGATGCATGGTGTGCTTCTTGCATAATCTCTAATCTCAAACCAATAACATCTAATTTACAAACTTGGCTACACATCATATCATCTCAACATCTCTAATTGAAAAATTAGTCTTCTTACCTTTCTACATCTTGAATAGCATTTTTTTTTTCAAATATGGATCCTTCCTCTAGGCTTCTCTAATTTTATCATATATCATAGGCTTCAACTAAAGTGTAAACATTAAAGTTGTCACATTCTTAATGTCAAATTTTGCATTTAAAGCACTAAGATTAACTAAGGATGTCAAATTATAGCCAACCATACCAGCAACAACATCTAAGGCATTTTGGCTTAAAGCATCAGTAGTAACACTAGCCATACTTGAATGATAATCAATATTGTAATCATAATTCTTTAATAGTTCTATCTCTCTTATATGCCTTAGGTTCAATTCTCTCAGTGTTAGAATATATTTCAAGCTTTTATGATATATCAAAATCTAAAATGTCTCTCCATACAAGTAATGCCTTGAAATTTTCAATGTGTATGCAATGGCTGCCAACTCTAAGTCATGTGTAGGATCATTTAACTCATGAGGCCTTAGCTGTCAAGAAGCATAAGTTATAACCTTTCTATGATGCATCAATGCATAACCTAGCTCCCATCCTGACATATTAGTGTACACCACAAATCCACCATTTATTGCTAGCAATGTCAAAATTGGTGTCGTGGTCAATCTCTTATTGAATTCCTTAAAACTTTGCTGACATTGATCATCCTATTTAAATGCTACATTCTTCCTCAATAGATTTATCAATAGCCTAGTAATAATAGAGAATCCCTTCACAAATCATCTATAATAACCAGATAACCTAAGAAAACTATATACTTCTGATATATTTTTTGGTGTATCCCACTCCAAAATGGCTTTTGCCTTAGCTAGATCGGGTTGAACACCATGTCTGGACACAATAGGCCCTAAAAAGACCACTTGTTCCATCCAAAAGTCACATTTGCTAAATTTGGCATATAATTGCTTTTCTTTTAAAGTTTGCAATACGATTCTTAAATATTGCTCGTGCTTCTCATGATTTTATGTGTATATAAGAATGTCATCAATGAACACAATCACAAACTGATCAAGATATTGATGGAAAGTATGATTTATTAATGTTGTAAATGTTGATGCATTTATTAACTCTAAAGGTACAAGAAACTCATAGTGGCCATATCTAATGTGGAAGGTGATTTTTGGAATATCTGACTCAACAACCCCTAATTGCCATTACCCGAATATGAAATCAATTTTTATAAATACCATTACATCATGAAGTTGATCTAGCAAATCATCAATTATAGGCAAATGGATATTAATTATTTACTGTTACTCAATTCATTTGTTTACAATTAATACACAATTGTATGCTTCTATTATTTTTCTTTGTAAACAATATTGGTGCCTCCAAGGAGATGTACTTGGTTCAATGAAACCTTCTTCCAATAATTCTTCCAACTAATCAACTATCAAGAAACACTTTTAGAAACTCTCTTGCTATAGGAATATCGGCCAAACCCAAACTATGAACACTGATGTTCACCACACTTGGTAAAAATGCATCATAACTATATTTGATTAGTTAAAAAGCCTGAATAACTAAGATTAAAGAAGTTTGGCATAGTTTTGAGATCCCCATCAAATATAACTCTTAGTTGTCCTGAATTTGATCATTAATTATTTAATATGAGAATTGAAAACTACATGATGCTTTCTAACCAGTCCATACCAGAATAACATCAAAGTCCATAAACTTAATTAATATAAAATCTACAGGCAATATGACACTGCACACTAGCACTGGATAAGGTCTACATACTTTGTTCACATTCACACTACCTTTAGTGGGCATCAAAACATAAAAATCATATCCCAAGGATTCAACTATGGCACGTACCCATAATGCAAATTCTAATGATATAAATGAATACATGGATTCTGGGTCTATCAAAACATAAGCATCTAAATGAAAAATATAAATTATGCTAGAGACAACTTTGAAAGTTGTTGGAGCCTCTTGATGAGTGATAACATAAGCTCTAACTTATGGTTTAGTATAGGTTGCATGTCCATTACTAAGAACTAAAGTTGTTCCACCATGTCCTCCTCTGCCTTTGCTTATGTCAGTGACATTCTCCCTAACACTGCTTTGCCTAACTACTTAAAACTCCATTCTAGTCGAACCTGCCATTCGACAATCTTGATTCATATGTTTTGGCTATCTATAAGTATATTAAGCCTTTTAGGTCCCCAACACTCTCTAAAACGAGTTATTCCACAATTAGTACAAATTGGAGCTATATTTCTACCCATTGTGCCAACTAGTCCTCTCCTGCCCTCTAAGCCTTCAATATTACCGTAGCCACCTCTATGTAATGCCATTGATACTAATCTATTGGGCTTACTTTGTCCTTTACCTCTTTGATTGCCAGCAACTCCATGAAATCTTAATCCCCCTAAATGATGTGAAACCACCTCTTTTTGTTGCTTTATTTAGATTTTCACTTTACCTTGCATAAGTTCTTTTCCTTTTTTCCTCAATTACATTATTCTCGTGGATCACCTTCTCAACTCAAATACTTTCTACTAATAATATAGTATAATTGGCTTGCTTAACTGCTAATAAATCTCAAATTTCTAACATGAAACCCCTCTTAATTTTTTAGTACTTCAATTCCTCTATAGTTCCACTATAGTTATGTACTTTAGGGCATATCTTAAGAGTTTAACAAATTGTACCTCATAATCCGCCACTGTCATATCATTTTGCTTCAATTGGAAAAACTCCATCTTCTTTTTATCGAAGTATACTACTAGTATGTATTTATTAACAAACTCACTTAGAAAATCATCTTATGTTAAAGTCATCAATTGAGCAATACTACCTAGAATAGTCCCCCACCAATCTAAGGCATTCTTTTGAAGCAAAGTCATTACATACTTCAATTTTTTCTTTGGGGTGCATTCAAGTCTATTCAATATTCTCTCAGTTGTTCTAAGCCACCCATTAGCCTCAATAGGATCTATACCACCCCCAAAATCAATTGCTCCTTGCTTCCTTAGTCTGTCATAATTCATATACATATCAAGTCCTGCATATGCTTGTGCTGCAAATCTCTGCATCATCTCAGCAAACTGTATGAAATTTGAGTTTACACCTATAACTGGATTATTCTTTGACATCTCAAAATTATTTACAATATGATCAAAATGATCATATGCATGAATAAACTCAACATACTTGTCTTTAATCTCTAGCCTAACATGTACTATACAAGGTGCATCCATATTCCTACATGCCAATGCATGTAAGTACTAACACAATGCATATATCATATACAACATATTCACATTACACATGTCTACAAAATCATTTACCTACTTTGATACCTCTAAAATGTGACGTTCCATTTACTAATCATTCCTAAAGCAAGTGCATTAACTCATTTTACTAAAGTTACATAACATCATTAAAATTCTCTCATGCCATCCCATTAAAATTAAAAGGCCTTTCTATAATTGTTTTGAGTACTATGTATCTTGTATTACAATAAATAACTATTTATAATAAAACATACATGACTTAACAAACCAAAATACTAGTAGACTGCATACTGGCCTAACCTCTTTCAAACCGATAGACAATAACTTCAAAAAGTAGATCGGATGCAATGTCTAGTCCACTATTCTTAAAAAGAAAATTTAAAGCAAAAAAGTGAGCTTACATACTCAATAAGTAAATGCATAATGATACTTTAAGCACAAACAACATAACAAGTATTTAAATATAAATAACTCATCATTTCATCAATGCATAAAATAAAAAGTTTTTAATCTTTAATGTTGCATAAGCTATCAAATATTATTGCCACACAATCTATTATATTTTGTTGCCACACAGGCTATAGGATATCATTGTCACATCAGTTGTCAAATGTTGTTGCCACACAAGCTGCCATATTTTGTTGCCATACATACTACCATCTTTTATTGCCACACAAGTTTTCAAACATTATTGCCATATATGATATAGATTATTACAACATAGGCTATCATTGTTGTTATCATACAGACTATCAAATGTTGCTACCATATATATTATAATATACTATTTATTGCTTAAATAATAAGAAGCAATGGTCCTTTTGTAAATCATTTATAAATCCAACAAAATTCTTACAACATAATGACTGATAGTAATGCACATCAACCTTGGCAATCCATATCACAACATACTTTCATTCTTAAGCCACAACTTATCAATAACTCATAAGAATAACTAATTAAAGAATATAACAATCCTTTCATCAAAATGTTCATCAATATCTTCTCATTAAACAACAATTCAATCCAAAGAGTATAAGTTTATAACATTTAACTAATCACGTGTTTAAGTACCATTGGCTATTTACTTACGTCTTTCTTTAAGTTACTAAGCCATGGGTGATCCCAACTTATTTCTAATATTATATTAAATGCCATGAGAACTGTTTCAAAGAACCAAATCAATCCATGATGATAAAGTAAGATTTTTATCTCAATATGCATGTATGCTCTGGTAATATATCATGAACTTAGTAGGTTATTTCTATAATTACTTTTTCCCCACAAACCTAAATTACATTATTCCTTTTTTTTTAGTTAAATTAGACATATATGGATACAACATATCCCAAATTCTATCCAAAATATTTAATTTACAATTGGTGGTGAATTTTATAGGTTTGCCATGTTCCTAATGTAATTATATACTAAATAGTTCCATACACTTTGCCATATCTCAAAACCTATAAGTCTAAATGAAAAACTAATTTAGCAAAAACTAATTAACATATAAATGAACAATTGTCATCTTTAACAGATACTCCAATTTAGCTTATAAGGTCTTCAAATGAAATGCTCAACCTCAGACTTTACAAGCATCAACAGGTTCAAGATCAGCCTTTATCGAGGAGCCATATCTCTTACCACACAAAATATTAACTAAAACTTATTTTCAAGAATTTAGATAAGATATAAGGCTATAAATTTCATGTTTTTTACTTCAACTAATCTCCATCCTAATCCCATGAAATTATTGGAAAGTAAAATTGAGAGTTGAGCAAGTTTCAATAACAACCAGTCACAATCAAGGGGCAATATCTATTCACACAACTTATTTAGCAAAAATATTTCACAAGAATTTAGATGAGGCATAAACCTACAACTTTCATGCTTTGCACTTTGCTTAATTCATCTCTGAGGATTATGAAATTATGGGTTCAATTGCATGTTCTTAAAATAGAATCAAATGAATCTATCTCATATACACTATCAACAACTTCTCAAGCATGAATCCTTGTTATAATTTCTTTATAACTCCTACTAATTACTCATCATTAATATACCATGGACGAGAAATTTCATAGAGAAACAAATGTGAAATCACATACTTTCACCAAATCTAAAAAACCTCAAGATTTTTTCTTAGGTAACTTATTCTTATTCTTCTTCTTCTTCTTCTTTCCTTCATTCTTTCTTTCTTTGTTTGTTTGCTCTACTTCTTCTGCTATATTTTTCCCTTTTCTATTCTCTTACCAACCCGTAATGGTTAAGAATTCTAATTTTTATTATTATCTTAATCAGACAAAAGTTTGGTGACTTGTTCCTAGTGGTTAAAAGCTGAAATGTTATCTTTTAATCCTTTTCTTCACTCCTTGATCACCTCCATCTATCTACCATATGCTTCTTATACTTTTAATAAGTTATAAAACACCATTATTTAAAAAACTATAACATCCACACAACATATGACAATTTGCCATGCCATTATACAAGCTTCATATTTATATTCAAATGCCTCAAATGAAATACTGTAAGTATTGATGTCATACTTATGCCATATGATGATTATATTCAAATATAACATAATTAAAATGCACATGAATTGGGTTAAGGATGTTACGAGAATGGAGTAGAAATATAATGGAAAAAGAGATTCTCAAGGTCATTAAAACCTTAGGTTCCTCAATTTGTTACTATCCAAAATGATTCAAACATAATCAGAGCCATCAATTAATCACAAATGAAGGAACATGAAAAATTATATGTAAATGAGTTGTGAAATCACTTAAAAATCACCCTCAAGTTCCTTTTTTTATATGAATATGGATCATAGGATATTTAACCTCCCTTTATTCTACTATTAGAACATTGAAAAACATAAAAAGAAGTGTTTAAATAAGGTAAAATTTAAGTGGGAAAAGAATATCATCTTTTTGCAAAACTAACTACTAGGAAAACTAAGTTGTATAGCTTATAGACAAGGCTATGCAACCATTGTTTCTTGGGTTTTGAAAATATAGAAAGAAAATAAAAAGAGAGAAGGATTGCTAGAAACTTTTATGTGTTTTTGTGCCCTCAGAGGCTCACCAATTCCATATTTTCCTTAAAAATGCTTAGGTCATGCATAAAAATTAAGATACTAGGTCTAGTTCTACCTTAGAGTGAGTATGGGTAAGTTAAGGTCTAGGGCTTATGTGTTTGAGAGGTAATTTATGCAAAATAACCTTAAGGTTTCCAAGCCTCCCATCCCTCTTTCAAATGAGAGGGTATTTATTAGTGTTGGGTGATTGCACATAGATAGAAGTGGTCCTAGTTACACCAAGGATGTGTCTAATCAAAGAGAGGGAGATGAATCTCCTTTAGAGTTAAGTTTTGCATATGGGTTATACAACCAAGCATGGGTGGGTTGTACATCCATCTATCAGGTTACACATTCCTATGGCTTAAAGAGGGACATGTTCCTAAAGGTTCTCAAGGTTAAGGTTTTATGAAGGCCTATAACACCCTACTTGATAAGTTGTACAACCCATTAACTATTTGGGCTAGATCTTAGGTATGGTCTTGAGTTTGGTTTTGGGTTTGGTGTTGGGATTCACAACGTATCCTAAGGCTTTTCATCTTTTTCTCTAGTAGTTCCCTTTGTATAATGGGGAACAAATTCAATGATTTTTATCATCGAGTTTTGCATCTAGAGGTCCAAAATATGATGCTTACAACCCACAACAGATAAGGCCCATGAAAGTTCTAAAATTAGGATTTTCAAGTGGTCTGCAAATAATGTTGGTTGTGTGGTATAAGATTTTATAAGGGATGAAATTATTAAATATTTTTCTGGCTAGGTTTCTTACTTAACTGTACAACCATTTAAACCATGGGTGGCAAATTTGGGCTTGTGGTCTTGGTGGGCTTAAGCTTGGTTTGAGGTTTTGATATAAGGCTTATTAAGGCATTTATCCTTCTTCTTTTGTAACTTCCCCTACATCTCGAGAAATAACTCTAATAGTTTTCACCACCAAGCTTGTATCATGAAGCCTAGAATTTGGTGTTTACACTTACCACCGACACATAAAGCAAGAAAATTAAAAGCTCAAATGAACTCAATAAATGGGCATTATTAGTAATAAAGGAAGTGGCTAAACAACTGAAGGCCAAGTTTTTGGATGCAGTATACTACCTTGAATTGCTAGCTAGCATAGTAATAAAACCTAAAAAATTTACTGGTTAGGTTGTATGTCGATTATAGAGAATTGAATAAAACATGTCTAAGGATAACTTCCCACAACCACACATTGATGTTCTAGTTGATAGTGTGAAACTTGTGTCATGTATTCATTCATATATCCTTTCTCAAGCTATAGTAAAATTGTTGTGGCCATTATGAATAAGGTGAAGTTGCTTTTATCTTTGAATGGGGTATCTACTATAATCTAGTGATGCCAATCGAATTGAAAAACGTTAATACAACCTACACTAAATGGCAATAACATTAGTTCATAACTTAATACATAAAGAGATGGATGCATATGTTGATTACATGATGGTAAAAGCAGAAACATGAAAAGGGAACTTTGAGACTTTAGTGAAGTTCTTCCAAATGGTATATTAGTATAATCTCAAGCTCAAATTAAAGAAGAATGTATTTAGGGTGACCTTAGCCAAATTGTTAGGCCATGTAGTAAGTGGAAATAGGATTAAAGTATTTTCAAATAATATAAAAGCCATATAAGACATGTTTTTGCCAAAGAAAAAAAAGGATGTTCAATAGTTCTTAAGACATGTAAAATACATCAATAGGTTTATTACTAGGCTTACTCCAGTATATGGACATCAATAGGTTTTTAGGACATCCATAATACATTAGTATGTTTATTACTAGTCTTACTCCAATATATGAACATCAATAGGTTTTTAGGACATTTGTAGTACATCAGTAGGTTTATTACTAGGCTTACTTCAATTTATATACCTATTTTCATGTTGTCAAGGAAAGACCAACTGATATGGAATGAATAATACCAAAAAGCCTTCAAAAGAAGAAAGGAATACTTATTTAGCTTGCCAGTGTTAAGACTATCGAATCTAAGAAAACCTTTGATTTTATGCTTGATAGTGGAATGGAGGTCTATAGGGGTAGTGATGGCATAAGAAGATAACAAAGGAAATGAACACATAGTGTACTATCTTAATAAAAAGTTGAACACTTACGAACACATGTACAATTAGATTTAGAAGATGTGTTTGGCAATGGTCTAGGCTATGAGGAAGCTACAACACTGTTTCTAGTTATACTTGATATTGGTAGTCTCAAAACTGGATCTAATTAAATATATATACATTGCCTTCTCCTTAACTAGAAAGTTATCAAAATGGTTAAAAATAATCACTGAGTTTGGTATTAAGTATGCAACAAATAGGGTAATTAAGGGTAAGGTAGTTGCAGAATACTTAGCACAACAAACATTAATGGAAAAAGATTGAAAACCTCTATAATTATAGTGTATGTGAATGTGACTATTATGGTTGATTGATTGAAGTTATAAAGTTGGAGTACCTTGAATTATCAATGAAGAAAACCATATTATTCAAGTGTGAATGGTTTGATTCAATGCCAAACTCGAGTACTAAAGTTCATCCATAATATAAACTTATCGAGGTGAATGATAATGAAGTTTTAGTAAGTATGAGCCAAATGTTTTGGTATTGTAAGCTTATTAGATATATTATTATAGCTATCCTAGCTTAAAATATAAAGAAGCGATTGGTGGGCTATTTTTAAAACTAAAGATAAAGGAAAAGTCTGAATTCTAAAATCATTTGTAACAACTCCATTGTCTCATATAGTATCAGCCTTCCAAAAGAGTGACATTGAAGCTTATTCCATTGCAATCTTAAAAGATAAAGAATTTAGATCCTTGAATGATCCAAATGGAGAATACAAAGAAATTTAAAATGACATTGTTGAAGTATAAGATGATATTGAGATAGAGTTAGAACAAATGATGAGGATGAAGTAACTTAAAAGGAAGAGGACTTTTATAATGATATTGATATTAAAACAAATTAAAGGTACTTCATACATATAGTATGTCTATTTTTCTTAACTACTATGGTGAAAGTACTCAATATTTTGTCACATCCACTTTCAATTTTTTTATTTAACTTTACTGAATTTATTAGGTAGCTTAAGTTGTTAATCCATATTTAACAATTATTTCCAAGCATATGTATTAAATCATCCATAGAGTATGAAGTACTAAAATGACATAATATCATTACAATTCTCTCATGCCATACCTTTCTCATTAAAATACCTTTCTTCAATTGTTTTGAACAATATATATCTTGTATCACAACATAATAACCATTCATAGCAAAATATACATGGCCAAACAAATGAAAATACTAAAAGACTGCATACTTGCCCAACCTCTATCAAATTGCTAGGCAACAACTTCAAAATGCATAGCATATGCAATCTATGCTTTAGTTTTGCTAAAAGAATAGTAAATGCTAATGAATGAGCTTGCATACTTCATAAGTAAACACCCAATGATACTTTAATCATGAATAACGTGACAACCATTTAAATGTAAATAATACATCATCTCATTCATGCTAGAAATAAAGAGTTTTTAATCTTTAATGCCACACAAGCTATCAAATATTATTGCCACATAGCCTATTATATTTTATTACCACACAGGTTGTCAAATATTGTTGCCATATAGGATACCGTTTTTTATTACCACACAGGCTATCATATTTTATTAACACATAAACTATCAAATTTTGTTGTCACACAAGCTATCATTTATTATTTTGACACTGGCCATAAATCATTGCCACATAAGTAATCAAATGTTTTTGCCACATAGGCTATAATATATAATTGTTTGCTTAAACAATATCAAGTAATAGTCCTTCAACAAATCATTTATAAATCTAATAAAATTCTTGAAATATAATGACTAATGATAATACACATCAACCTTGGCGATTCATATCATAATATACTTTCATTCTCAAGCCACAATTTATCAATATCTCATAATAATAATTAATTCACAAATATAACTATCATTTCATCAAAGTGTTCATCAATATCATCCCATTAAACAACAATTCAATTAAAGGAGCATAAGTTCATAGCATTTAACCAATCACATGTTTAATTCCATTAATTATTTACTTATCATTATTGCTAAGTTGTTAAGTTGTGTATGATCTTGGCTTAACTATAATATTATCTTTAACAACACAAGGAGATATTTTAGTACACTCAATCAATCCATGGTGATATAGTAATATTTTTATCTTGTTATGCATTTCTGCTATAGTAAAATATCATGGCCTTTGCAAGTTTTTCTATAACTACTTTGTCCCCACAAATTCAAATTACCTAATTATTTTTTTCAACTTAAACTAGACATATGTGAGTACAACATATCCAAAATTTATCCCAAAATATGTACTACACAATTTATGCTAAATTTTAGAATATTGCCTTATTTAAATTGTAATTATATGCTAAATGGTTCCATAAACTTAGCCATATCTCAAAATGTAGTCATCCAATTGAAAAACTACTTTAAAGAGGATTATTTAACATATAAATGAACATTTTGTCAATCTCTCACACTTGCTTTAATTTAGCTTTTTAAGATCCTCAAAAGATATGGTAAATTTTAGACTTTGTTGGCATGATTAGGTTCAGGATTAGTCCTGATCATGAAGCCATATCTCTTAGCACATAAAATAGTAATTTAGACAATAAATAAACATAAAAAGTTCATGTTTTTCATTTCATCTAATTCTCAATCTAGCCCATTGAAATTCTTAGAAAACAAAACTAATAACTGAGTAGGTTTTAATCGAAATCAATTGTTGTAAAAAAGCAATATCTCTTCCTATACAACAAGCTAAGTAAAGCTATTTTGTAGGCATTTAGATGGGATGCAAATATATAACTTTTATGCTTTGCGCTTTCCCCAATTCTTTTTCTAGCATTATGAATTAATTGGTTTAATAGTCTGCTTTAATAATAAAACAACATAATTGGCTATTATTTCTCTTAAGCTTCAACTTTCATACATGAACTCTACCTATAATTACTTCATAATTCTTACTAATTCTGCATGTTTAACATTTTATGGGGAAGAAATTTCATATAGAAAGAAGATTAAATCACTTATCTCTTTTCCTAAAACTAGAAAAGCTTAAGGTTTGTTTCTAGCTAGCTACCTTTTTCTTTTTTGTTTTCTTCTTCTTCTTCCTTTATTTCTTTATTTTTTTCATCCTTTTTCTTTATTTTGTTGCATCCCCTCACATTTTTTCCTCTCTAATTTGATTATAAAGGAAGAAAAATTCAATTTATATGCCTACTCTAATAAGAAAAAATCATGGTGGCTTGTTACTATTAGTTAGAAGCTTATTTTTCCTTTTTTAGTCCATCTTCTCCACTCCTTCATCGCCTCTATCAATCTACCAATCCCCATATGCTCCATATACTTTTAATAAGTTCCAAAATACCATTATTCAAGTTATTACATCATACACATAACATATGACAATTTTCCATGAAACAATGCAAACATCATATTCTTATTAAAATGCCTTAAATGTAATGATATAAGTATTCATGCTTATGGCATGAGATGCATATATGTAGATATATTGTAATTAAAATGCATATGAATTAGTTAAAGATGTTACAACTTTCCCCCTCTTATGGAACTTTTGTCCTTAAAATTTTATGTGCTAGATCTTAAGCATAGATAGGGACATTGTTGTCTCATATGTTCCTCTACTTCCCAAGTGGCTCCATAGGTGAGTGATGGCTTCATCTCACTTTAACCCTAGGTATCACTAGATTTCTCAACTATTTTATTTATTGATTAAGGATTTCGATTATTTTTTCATGATAAGTTATAGCATTAGATGATTCGATCTCCAATTCTGATAATATATGGCTAGAATTATACTAATACCTTTGGAGTATAAAATCATGGAACATATCATGTATTTGATATAATTATGCTAGTAATGCTAACTAATATGACTAAGGCCCAATTCTCTTTATGATCTTATATGGACTAATGTACCTTGGACTCAACTTTCCCTTTCTACCAAATCTAATAATGCATTTCATGGGGAAACCTTTAAGGATACTTTATCTCCAACCTGATATTCAATTTCTTGTTTATGCCTATCAATATACCATTTTTGCCTTTCTTGAGTAGCTCACAAACATCTTTTAGCTACTTAGATTTTTACCATTATATCTATACCATCTTAAGACCCTCTAACTTTCTTATCCCTTCAACATCCCAACAAATTGAACTTCTACAATTCATGCCATTTAAAGCTTCATATGGTATACTAGAATGATAGTTATTAGTATATGTAAATTCAATTAAAGACAAATAATCATCCAATTTGCCTTTGAATTCTAACATAAAAGCTCACATCATATCCCTTAATGTTTGAATAGTCCTCTCCAATTGATCATCAGTCTTGGGTGAAAAGTAGTATTAAATTCAAATGAATACCCAAGGCTGCTTGTAAGCTGGTCTAAAAATGAGTAGTACATCGAGGATCTGTATCTAACAAAATAGAACTAGGAATGCCATGTAATCTCACAATCTTAATAACATATATTTTAGCTAATATATGGATTGAATATGTTTATTGTATAGGCAAAAAGTGTTCATATTTTATGAGTATATCCATAATAACCCAAAATAAGGAAAACAATCATAAACTGGATAGTAATGCATTGAATAAGGAAGAGGCATCATTTAAGTGTGAAATCAATGAATGTCTAACGGTTACAGCATATCCCAGTCGTTATTAGCATGATGCAACTGTTATTTACAAATTTCACAAGTAATGACTAAGATTTCCCCAAGAAAGAATAAAGTCAATGATCAACAAATTTTAAATTTGTAAAAATTCAAGATAGCAATCTAAAATAGCGACTGTGAATTGATGAAAGTTGAAACAATTGATGAATCCTTTTAAAGTAGTGACTGCTAATTCCATTTTTTGATCTTGAATTACAAGGCAATTTTGAAAAATACATCTAAAAACATGCTCAAAATAAGTGGCCAAATCTTAGTATAATCAAGTTGATATTCTATTATCAATTCATTCATATAGGCACACAACTTAAGTGCCATCAAATTGACGCATCCATAATGAAAAACTTATCCAATCAATCATACAATCATTAAGCATATCAACCAATCTACAAATAATAATATTTACACATAAAAAAAAATTCTTTTTTACCCTAGGGAGCTCTCATCAAGCACCCTAAGTTCACTCTTGATGAAGTTCATCCTTTCTTTATTAGGATACTTAGTGAAAATATCTGTAAGTTGGTAATTGATGTTAATAAATTAAAGCACCATATTACCACTTTGGACATGATCTCTAAGAAAATGATACCTAATGTCAATATGCTTACTTATTGAATGTTAGATGAGATTTTTAGAAAGATTTATTACACTATTGTTGTCACACTTAATGGAAATATGATCAATATCTTTGCCATAATCAAGCACCACATTACCACTTTGGACATGATCTCTAAGAAAATGATGTTTAATGTCAATATGCTTACTTCATGAATGTTGGATAGGATTTTTAGAAAGATTTATTACACTAGTTTGTCACACTTAATGAATGTGATTAATATCTTTGCCATAATCTTTGAGTTGCTACTTCATCTAAAGAACTTGGGTGCAACAGCAACCCGCCACCATATATTTCACTTCGATGATGGATAAGACAATAGAAATTTGCTTGTTGCTAAACTAAGAAACCGAATATTAACCAATAAATTAGTAAGTTCCATAAGTGCTTTTGTTATCCATCTAACTAATAGCATAATTCGCATTTGAATACCCAAGAAGACTAAATGATGAATTCTTAGAATACCAAAGTCCAAAATGTAATGCTCCATTCAAATACTTTAAAATTCTTTTAACGACATACCAATATGAATCCTTAGGGAAAGACCAGAATCTAGCACACAAGAAAACACTAAACATAGTGTCAAGTATAGAAATGTCAAGACAGAGGAGAGAGCTAATGAAATCCTGAGACAGAGGAGATAGCCAATCATACCTCTATACTTAATTTCATCAATGGGCTTACTTGATTCATCTTTATATAGTTTGATAGTTGCCCTTATTAGAGTTTTATCTGCCTTGCACCTATCCATGCCAAACCTTTTGACTAGATTCTTTATGAACTTAACTTGGTTGATGAAGATGCCTTCTTTAGAATGCTTTATTTGAGGTCCAAGAAAGAATTTGAGCTCACCTATCATGTTCATCCCAAATTCTCTAGTCATACACTTAATAAATTCTTCACAAATAGTGCAATCTTATTATGCTTTTTCACAAATAAAGTTGTGTCAACTTTTCCTTTTTCAGGATCATTTTATAAAAGAAATGAACTAAGTCTTTCATGCCAAGCGCTTATAGCTTGTTTTAAACCATATAAGGCATTTGCTAATTTGAAAACATGATTTGGGAAATGATGAGTCTCAAAACTTGAATGATGTTTAACATAAACTTCTTCCTGAATGTAACCATTTAGAAATGCACTCTTCACATCCATTTGAAAAAGTTTGAAATTCATGTGATGCATAAATGCTAAAAGAATCCTAATCACTTATAATCTTGCTGCGGGAGCAAAAGTTTCATCATAATGAATGCTTTCCTCATAGTTGTAACCCTTAACAACCAATCTAGCTTTATTTCTTATGATTAAACCTTGCACATCTAACTTATTCCTAAACATCTATTTGCTATACACAATCGAGTGTTCCTTAGGCATAGGAACAATTTCCCAAAATTTGTTTCTCTTAAATGGGTTGAGTTCCTCTTACATAGCAATCACCCAATTCTCATCATCAATAGCCTCATCAATTAACTTTGGCTCAAATTGAAAAACAAAAGTAAGATTATTATCCAAAGCATGTACTTGATCTATGGTACTTATTCCCTTTAATGTCTCACTAAGGATAAGATCCTTTAGGTGACTCTTATAATATCTTTAATCCATAGGGAGTCTTTAAGCCTAGTTCTCCTCTTATTGAGATTAAGATTCTTTTACTTCTTATTAGGGCTCATTATCTTCAATATCGATCACATTATCTTTAGAAGTTGAATCAAGCTCCATTTTTTCAATGTCACCTACAAGATTATTAATAAGAGAGCCTTTCCTAAGATCAAATTTGCTAGACTCATCAAAAACAACATTCACATACTCTTCAACCACCATAAACTTCTTATTAAACACCCTATATAAGTGGAATAATAATACCCTCATCAGTTTTTAAGGTAAATTTTCAAAGGTTATCCTTAGTGTTGAGAATGTAGCATTTACACCCAAACACTCTAAGATATGAAATGTTAGGTTTTCTTTCGTTCCATAACTCATAAGAAGTTTTGTTTATAATGGGTATTTTGAAAATACGATTTGCAATATAACATGAGGTGTTGATGGCTTCGACCCAAAAGTAATTTGTTAAAGAATACTTATTAAGCATAGTTCTAACAATGTATAACAATGTTCTATTTTTTCCTATTTACACCATTTTTTTGTGGTGTTCTAGGAGTAAAAAAATTATGAGAAATCACATTCTCCAAGAGATAGTTTTCAAAATATTCATTTTGAAATTCCTTTCCATGGTCACTCCTAATCGAAGAAATGAAGTAACCATTTTCATTTTGAACTCTTTAACAAAACCTTTAAAATCAATGAAAGTATACTCTTATAGTAAGGAAGGATACCCAAGTAAATCTAAAATAGTCATCAATTAGTACAAATGTGTAATGCTTTCCACCAAGGCTGGAACTCTTAGTAGGTCTAACTAAATCCTTGTGAATTAGTTGAAAAGGCTTGAAAGTACTTACAACATTCTTTAATTTGTAGGATGCTTGGTGTTGCTTCCCTATTTGATAAGGTCTACATGTCTTATCCTTGGTAAACTTGAGCTTTGGAAGACCTTCTTCTAGCTCTCCTTATGACAAGTTTTGTATAAGTTGTATGCTAGCATGTCTAAGTCTTTTATGCCAAAGCCAAGACTCATTACTAGTAGAAATAAGACACTTAAAGGATTGATTTGCTAAGTTGTCTAAGTCAATTAGGTAGGTATTGCTAAGGGTGAGCAAATGGGCAGTTCTATCAGTTCAGTTTGATTTTTTACCAAATTTTAATAAACCAAATTTTTTATACTTATAACAGAACTAAACCGAAATTTTTGAAAAAATGAATTAACCAAACAGATTAAACCAAAATTCATGCGTCTATAAACGAAACCGAATCGATCTTATAAAAGTTTGGTTTGATTTGTTTCAATTAAATTACATGTATTTTAATATAGTTCGATTCAAATTGGTTTGATTTATTTATTACTTCAGTTAATTCGATTTTTTCAATTTTTTATCTAAAAAATCGAACTAAAAATCAAAAATCAAATTTTTTTAAAAAATTATAACTGAACAAACTGATTTTATTAAAAGACCAAACCAAACTGAACTGAACCGAACTAGCTTGGTTCGATCGATTTTTTCAGTTCGATCTGATTTTTGTTCATCCTTAAGTATTGCCTCTTCTTTTAGCCTTAAAGACTATCTTCTTATCCATCAAACTAGTAACTCGACTTTCTCTAGTGTCAAAGGTGACATTATTACCTTTGTCACATAATTGACACCTTTGTCACATAATTGACATACACTCAATATAATATGTTTCAATCCTTCAACTAAAAGAACATTATTAATAAGAGAGCAACCTTTCTTACCAATAATTCCAATGCCAATTACCTTACCATTGGCATTGTTTTCAAATGTGACATTGCCACCATTTTTCTCTTTATTGGTTATGAATAGCTTTTTATTACCGGTCATGTGCTTTTAACACCAACTATCAATATGCCAATCATTATCTTCTTTGGTGGCTTTTAAGCATTCCTACAATAAAAAAACATTTCACCTTTGTTTAGATACCCAAGCATACTTGGGTCCTTAGGGGTTAGTCTTGGAAGAATCCTTTAATTTGAGGTGTGCTTTCTTAATGCAACAAGAAACATTTATATGGCCATATCTCATGCAATAATGGCAGTGGTGTTTACACTTGTGAGTATTTCTCCTATAGGCAACCCTATCATGAGTAGGTTGCTTTTTCACACTTTGTTTATGTGATTGCATGCAAGTGCATAAGTAAGGAGCAGAAGAGAAGTTTTATGTGTGTTTAGACATGGCTCTTTAAGTAAATGTAAGCAGGGTTAGCTTTTTGAGGCCTAACTCTTAAGCCTTTGGGAGCTTTCCTTTTGCCTTTAGGCTTAGGAGTCTTGGTGCTTGGAGAACTTTTCTTCCCAATAATCATAATATTAGAAGTTTAAGGTGTAGGTGCTCTAATGAATGTAAAAGGAAAAGATGTAGACAAGGAAGATGCATTGAATCCTAAACCATGTCTCATTAAGGGTAGTCTTTAAGATACTATGAGAATATCCAATGCTTCATTCCCTTTTATGAAATCTTAAGAAGGAATTCCTATGCTTAATTACTTCACCTTTTAAAGTGTCATTTTCTTTTCATAAAGAATAAAAAAAGGATGAGATTTTTCAAAGATTTTTTAAAGATTCCTTGAGCTATTCATTAAAGTTATCAAGTCATTTATAAGATGTAACAACCATTTTCATTATAAAACTCATAGCATTCATGTCTAAAATACATGTATATATATGTTAACTAATGTCAAGACTAGTGACCATAACTAGTTCCTATCTAAATTATAAGATGTAACAACCATTTTCATTACAAATCTCATAGCATTCATGTCTAAGATACCTATGCATAAAGGTTTTATTCATCAGACATACACAATCAAACATGTATTTAATGTAAATATATGTTAACTAATGTCAAGACTAGTGACCATAACTAGTTCCTATCTAAATGTATGTACATGACACAAGGAGAGAGAGAGTTGGAATTCAGCCGAGGACCTGTGGTCCATGTGTCTTAATACAAAAATCTAAGCACCAAAGTGTCCAATCCTTATTATCCGATATCTGAAAAATATAATTGCGATTTGGTGAGTTGCGACTCAATGATAAAAACAATAATCAGATTCTTATATCACAACCAACAATAAAATATCATCAGGATACATTACAAGTATAACATTTGACTATGTAAGTGCAAGTGCAATAGATTAATTTTTATCGTGACCATGCAAGGCAAACGCTGTTTTCAGGAATTCATGTAATTCAAGTGACATTTGATTTTGTTTACCAGCATATATCAAGTGATTCATTTGTTCAATAACATTTGCCAATGGGACCTATTGGTCCATCTTCCACGTGATTTCCAAGTGTTTGACAAGTCGGTCACAACACTCCTTTAGTTTCATGTGCAAGTGCTCATTCACAAATGGTATACCAAGTAATAATTAAGAGCATATGATTCTCACTTGACTTGTATTCACATGTAAAATGTAACAATTCAATCATATATTCATGTAACAAGACATAATCATATCATAAAATTATCACACACACACATACATTGAATCTAATTATGATTTTTACTCACCTTTTGATGTGACCAACCTTTATGGTAGGTTTGGTTCCCTCTCTAAGGCTTCCTCAAAGTTTTGAGATCCTAACATTTGATACATACATGGTTATAAGTATGTCAATATGATTATGAATGCTTGGTATGCAACTATGGCATGATTCATTCAAGTGGACTTAGTGTTTTTGCATATTTTCCTTATATGGCAGCCTGAGCTTGCTACACTCTCATAGAAATAACTCTAGATATACTTATCCAAATGATTTATTCTTTTTTCAAACAAACTAGACACATAATGATACAACATATTCAAATTTTAGGCCAATATCAGGCACACAGAAAATTTGGTGAATTTTTAAATTTTGTCCAGTTGTAATGTCATCTCAATCTGAGTAGGTCCTACATTCTTAGGTGTATCTCAAATTTTACAAATCGAATTTCAATAATAATCTACCATCAGTTACAAAACATATAAATTAACATTTTTTATGTTTTACTCATTGTCTAATTCAGTCTATAAGGTCATCAAAACAGAGGACCAATCTCAGGGTGAGTAGGTTTGTAACATGTTAGCAAACAGTCATGATGAAGGGACAATATCTCAACAACCATGCTGGATTTAGAAAAAAATATTCCATACGTACGTAGATCAGACATAAATATACAACTTTCAAGTTTGTACCATTATCAAATTTTGAATCTATGGCCATCAAATTCTTAGAAAACAGAATTATAAGAAGGGTAGGGTTTCATCCAGGTACAGGGTCAGTCCCAATCAATGAGCCATATCACTTTCCACATAACAAATCAATCAAAACAGATTTTCATGTATTTAGAGATTATATAAAGCTAAAAATTTCATGTTTTGAACTTTGTAAAATCAGAACATAAGGCCATCAAAATATAAGAAAACAGAAAGACTGAGATCATTTCGGTTGATTGTGAACCAGCCCTAATGAAGGAGCCATAACTCCTCACACATACAAAATCAAATAGAACTATTTCATATGAATTTATATGGGATATAAAGCTATAAATTTCTTATTTTGCACTTCCCCTAATTCCTCTTTTATGGTTATGAAATCATAGGTAAAAAATCCTGCTCTAACACTAAAATCCAACACAAACAGCTCTTGTTCTCTTGAATTTCAACTTCCATCCAGGAGCTCTACCTCAATTACTCCATAATTCTCACTAACCATGCATGATTAACATGTCATGAAAGGTTAATTTCAGTTGAGAAGAAAATAAATTAACTTACCTATTGTGCTAGAATTATAAAACTTTAGGACTCTCTCCTAGGCAGCTCACACTTGTCCCTCTCCTTCTTCTTCTTCTTCTTCCTTTCTTTCTTTCTTCCTTAGCTCTCTCTTTCTTCGGTTGTACCTCAGGTCTAACCCCTTAATTCTGATCCTAAATGTTCAAAAATTCCACTTATAAGCTTATTGTAACAAGACAAAATTATGGTGTTGCATTCCTATTGGTTAGAAGTTCACTTTGCTCTTTTAGTCTCTCTTCTTCACTCCTGAAGCACCTCCATCCATCTCTTAATTCCTAGATGCTCCTTATACTTCAAAATAAGCTTTATAACACCATTATTTATGATTCTATAACAAGCACACAACATAAAACAATTTGTCATGCAATTATACAAACACTACATATATGTTCAAATGTCCCAAGTGCAACGGTGCAAGTGTCATTATCGTGTTTTTACAATTCACATGTCTAAATGATTATTTATCTGATGCATTTGTTCAAGTGGGATTTCATATCATTTATGCAATGAATATGTTCATGTGATAATACCAATGCATGTGGATAGGGATGTTAAATCTACTGACTAGTCAAACATGTTAAAACTTAGACTGCTACATCTTTCTTCATTTTAAGCTACAAAAAATGAGATCGCAAGGTATTATACATTTTTGTCATTCCTGGATGCATGGCATATGAAGCATTATGTGCTTCTTCTAGGATTTCTTTTTGCAAGTTATCAATATTAGACACACAAATACGAGAACCCAACATCAAGGCATCATTTCGAATATCAAAATCACCATGTCTCCCTCTATTTCACCATTTCAATCATTCTATGTAACTTTGGATCGTTGTCATGTACTTCTTTAATTTGATCATGCAACATTGGTCTCACTTGAAAAGTAGCAATCAATACCCATTCATTTATATATTTAGTTCCATATTCATAGCATGTAATTGAACTAAATAAGACAATGGAAATACCTATAAATGAGAAACACTACTTCTTGATTTCTTGCTCAAAGCATCGACAACCACATTTGCCTTCCTTGGTTCTGCATTAAAACACTTCCCAAACTTTGATGAGAGGCATCACTATAAACTACAAATCCTCTATTACTAGTAGGAATGGCTAACATTGGAGCATATGTCAATCTATCTTTTAATTAATCAAAACTCTCCTAACATGTGTTAGACCACTAAAATGTTGCATTTTTCCAAAGTAACTTAGTCAAAGGAGCAGCTATAAATGAAAACCCCTCAATAAATCGACGATAATACCCAGCTAGTCCTAAGAAACTTCAAACTTCTGCAACATTCTTTAAGGTTTCCCATTTTACTATTGCTTCCATTTTGTTTTGATCCACCTCTGTGCCCTTTTCAGAAGCTATATGTCCTAAAAATACCACATGGTCAATCCAAAACTCGCATTTGCTTAATTTAGCAAATAGTTATTTTTCTATCAAAATTTGCGACATAATCCTTAAATGTTGTTTGTGCTCCTCTTTGCTCCTTGAATACACCAGTACGTCATTAATGAACACAATTACAAATTTGTCTAAGTAAGGTTGGAACACTTTGTTCATAAGAGCCATAAACACAGCTGGTGAATTAGTCAAACCCAATGGCATCACCAAAAATTCATAATGCCCATACTTGGTTCAAAAAGTTGTCTTCCATACATCTAGGTTTGAAATTTTGAGTTGATAATATCCTGATTTTAAGTCAAATTTAGAAAATACCCATGCCCCTTGTAAGAAATCAAATAGATCATCTATATTTGGTAAAGGATACTTGTTTTTTACAGTAACAAATTTAACTGCCCATAATCAATAAATAACCTCATTGTCCCATCTTTCTTTTTAACAAATAATACTCGAGCACCCTAAGGTGACATACTAGGTTTGATGAATACCTTTTCAAGTAGTTCCTGCAATTGGGTTTTTAATTCTCTCAACTCAGCTGCAACCATACCATAAGGTGAAATGGATATCGGTGCAGTTCCTAGGACAAACTCAATTATGAATTCTATCTCTATATCAGGCAACAAACCAGGTAAGTCAGTTGAGAACACATCTAGAGACTCATTTGCGATGAAAATATTCTCTTTGTGAACCTTGTGCCTACCGAATGTACCAAATAAACCACATAACCATTTTTAATCATGCGAAAAGCCTTGATAGCATAAACTAGACATGCAGGTACAATTTGCCTTTCCACTTGAAACACAACCTTTATATAATTTGGAGATTCCAAAATAACTTCTTTAGTAAAATAATTCATCGTTGCATGATATTTGGACAACTATTCCATACCCAATATCACATCAAATTCACGAAGTGGCAACAGTACTAGATTAGCATTTAACTCAATGTCATCAATGTGAATCACACAATCATGACATACCTTATCCGCAATCATCACATCTCCTATAGGAGTACTAACAAATAGATTAAAACCTAAAGGTTGATGCTTACTACATAATTGTGATGCCATGTTCAACAAAATGAATAAATGTATGGAGCCAGGATCAATTAATGCATAAACTTTTAAATCATGGAGAAAAAGTTTGCCAGCAATTACTTCTAGAGCAGCAATAGCTTTTTGCCTAGTCATGGCAAATACTCTGGTATATGTTGGGGGTCTAACTCTGACCTTCTGATCTACTCATACCTTGGCTAATTGTGGTTGTTCTACCACTGCCTCTACCCCTGCTCAATGATACTCTAACTCCATTTGCTTTTGACACTTCAACTGTGGACTCTGATGTAGCTCTTCCTTTACCTCGACCTCCCTTTGACATTCTAGATCTTTCAGGACAATCTCTAAGCATATGATCAAAAGACCTACAAAAGTAGCACCCATTAGTCAATTTTTTACATTCACCCATATGTTGCTTGCCACAATCTACACATGAGGGTCGTTGTTACAAAACTTGGCCTTGACCTCTACCGGTATATAATGAAACTCCTAATCCTCTACCTCTATAACTAGAGTAACCACCCCTAGCACTGGACTGTGATGGCATATAATCTCCACATTTACCTTTCTTTCTGTTAAAATCTTCCACAAACTCAAAATGCCCTCTTTTACTCTTTGCTCTATCTTTTTTTTTTTCTAATTTTTCCATCCTAATTGTAGTAGCTTTTAGCTTGGTATAACTTTCAAGATTTGCATTTGTGATCTTACTTCTAATCTCATATCTCAATCTCTATTCAAACTTTTGACATTTGTCTTTGTTAGTGGTCGTCATGAAGGATGCATAATGAGATACTTGATTAAATTTTACCTTATACTCAACTATAGTCATCTCCCTCTGCTTTATGTTCAGAAATTCCCTTCTTTTGTCATCTTTATTCACTTCTAGCTTGTAATTATTATTGAACTCACGAAGAAAATCATCCCATGTAAGCACTAGAGGCTAGACATCACTCCTTAGAATGGTTTCCCATCAATCATATGCATCCCCTATAATAGTGACACTGCATAATCAAACTTTTCTTTTGGTGTGCATTTCATCAAATTCAAAACTCTCTATGTTCTATTTAGCCGTGTCTCTGCCACTGTTGGATCTGTGGTACCACTAAAGTCAACTGCACCTTGTTTTCTTAATTTGTCGTGCCTTTTTTCTCTTTGAATTTTCAGACCCTGCACAGTTGGTTCACTAATTTTATGTTGTGGTTGCCCATGAGATATGTGTTATGCATGAGAATGTGTAGAAGATCTAACACTGTCAGCAGGTTGATCTCTTAATAGTTGGCATGATGCTTTTATAGAATGCAAATCGACTGATTGCTCTCTCCTTGGTGAGCCATGGGTACTACCATGACTACCCTCCATTAATGCCCTATAGACATATAAGACTATGTCATATGATAATGCATAATAGTGCAAAAGTCATGTCATGTTCATATGTATGTCCTTTTGGAACCTATCCCTACTTTGATACCAAAAATGATAATGATCATTTTCATTTACAAATCATGGCATTCATGTCCAAAAAAACATAACCATAAGGTTTATTCATCGTGCATACACAATCCAACATGTATTTAATGTACATATATGTTAACTAATGTTCAGGCTAGTGACCATAAACTGGTTCTTATCTAGATAAATGTATATGACACAAGGAGAGAGAGAGTTGGAATTCATTCAACAGCCTGTGGTCCATGTGTCTCTATGCAAAACTCTATACACCAAAGTATCCAAATGCTATCCTTCAGTATATGAAAAACATAATTGAAGTCTAGTGAGTCGTGACTTAATGAATAAAAACAACAATCAAATTCTTATAGAATAACCAATATTCAAATATCATCAGGATACATTACAAGTATAACAATTGATTATGCAAGTACAGGTGTAATAGATTGATTTTTGTCGTGACATTATAAGGTAATCACCACTCCTAGGAATTCATGTGATTTGAGTGACATTTGATTTTTGTTGGCCACCATATAACAAGTGAATCATCTTATCAATAACATGTGTTAATAGGACATATTGGTCCCTTTTCTAAGTGATTTGCAAGTGTTTGACAAGTCGATCACAACATCCTTTTAGTTCCATATGTAAGTGTTCATTCACAATCGTCTACCAAGTAATCATTAAGAGCATATAATTCTCACTTGACTTGTATTCACATGTAAAGTGTAACAATTCAATCACATATGCATGTAATAGAATATAATCATATCATAAAATTATCACATACACATTATAATCTAATTATGGTTTTTACTCACCTTTTAATGTGACCAACCTCTATGGTAGGTTTGGTTCTCTCTCTAGAGCTTCCTCAAAGTGTTGAGATCCTATCATTTGATACATTGATGGTTATAAGTATGTCAAAATGATTTTGAATGCTTGGTATGCAACTATGGCATGATCGATGACAGTGGACCTAGTGTTTGTGCATATTTTCCTTATATGGTAGCCTGACCTTGCTACACTCTCACAGTAATAACTCTAGATATACTTACTGAAATGACTACATTTTTTTTCAGATACACTAGACAAATAATGATACAACATGGTCAAATTTCATATCAATATAAGACATATAGAAAATGTGGTGAATATTTTTGAATTTTTCCCTATTTCAATGTCATCTCTATTTGAGTAAGTCTTATATTCTTTGGTATATCTCAAATTGTACAAATCTAATTGCAAAAATGATCCACCAAAAGTTACAAAACACATAAAGGAACATTTTTTATGTTTCACTCATTGTCTAATTCAGTCTATAATGTTACCAAAATAAATGATCAATCTCAAGGTGAGTGGGTTTTCAACATGTTGACAATCAGTAATAATGAATGATCAATTTCTCAACAACCATGTTAAGTTTGGTAAAAATATTTTACAAGCGTGAATATCATACATAAATATATAACTTTCAAGCTTTCACATCACCAAATTCAAAATCTATGACCATCAAATTCTTAGAAAACAAAATTAAAAGATAGATGAGGTTTCATCGTGTTCAGGGTCAGTCACAATCAATGAGTCATATTTCTTTCCACACAACAAATCAAGCAGAACTGGTTGACAAGTATTTAGAAGAGATATAACCCTACAAATTTCATGTTTAGCTCTTTGTCTAAATTTAAACATAATGTCATCAAAATATAAGAAGACAAAAAGACTGAGGTGATTTTGGTTGGTTGTGAACTAGCCCTAATGAAGGAACCATATCTCCTCACAAACACCAAATTAAGCAAAAATGTTTTAAATGAATTTAGATGGGGCACAAAGGTACAACTTTCATATTTTGAACTTTTCATTGGTTGAAAGTTCACTTTTCCCCTTCTACAAGTGCTCAGAGTAACAAAAAAAAAAAACTCTAGCTAAAGAGGTATACTCTCTCGCAGCTGAGAACCTTAAACTAAAAGAAAATCTCAGCAAGTTCAGTAAAGCAAAAAAGAAGTTCGACTCCATCCTTGAGGCTTAAAGTAGTTTATCTATCAAATATGGATTAGATTATAATGCCACTGCTTCAATGGCTCCTCTTCTTCTCAAACAATCTTTGTTAAGGCCAATGAGAATAATGCTTCTAACTATGTTATGAAGCAAAAAGTTTCCAAAAAGGGAAATGCCACTAATTATGGTTAAAGAGGTAATTCTCAACATAATCACACATAATTGATAAATACTCCTCATAGATCAAATTATGCTTACATGTATCACTCTTACAAGCCTAAGAGGCAAAGTGTACAAAGACATAAAAATTGGCATAATTAAAGGTATAAACACACACAACATAAGAGAGTTCCTCACTTAAGAAATACTCCTATACACATTGCTTAAAGAAGGTACAAGTCTAAGAGACATTATATGAATAAACCTCCTAAAGGAAGGATACTAGCTCACTTTAATGGTGATTGTTTCTATTGTGGTATATATGGCTACATTGCCTATCATTGCCAATCTAAAAGGTATGATGAGGAGTTGTAAAGAGCTAAACCCCAAGGACCCAAAAAGGTTTAGGCACCTAAGACATAATCTTCTTTGTTTTGCAGATCTGCTTAAAATGCTAAGTTAGACAGCAATTGTGGTATCTTGATAATGGATATTCAAAGAACATGATAAGAGAAAGGAAGTTCTTCACACAATTGGAAAAGATTAAAGGTCTTTAACATGTTTCCTTTGGAGACAATGGCAAAGCCAAAATTGTTGGCATAGGTAAAAAGGGCAAGGATGATGACCCACCTATCCATGATAAAGTACTACTTACTGATGGACTCAAACATAATTTGCTAAATGGAAGTTAACTATGTGATAAAGGCCTTAGAGTCATGTTTGAGTTGTAACCATGTTATGAATCAAAGATGAGTGACAACAAAATTCTATCCATTGGTAGAAGAGTTCATAATATTTTATGATTAATTGAAATTCTTTTGCTAACCATAATGCAAAATGTTTAGTCTTTATAGTGAATAGAGGTAAAACTTAGCATAGAAGGCTAGGACATGTTAGCATGGAACTCCTCAACAAGCTAAAGAGAAGAAACTAGTTGAAGGTCTACTTGAAATTAAGTTCATAAAGAAAGGAGTGTGTGAAGCATGTCAAAGAGGTAAACAAATTAAATCCTCATTCAAAGCCAAAAATAAGGTAAGTTCTTTTACACCATTGCAATTGCTTCACATGGATCTTTTTGGTATTACTAGGGTAGCTAAGTTAAGAGGCATGCATTATTCATTTATCAAAGTAAATGATTACTCTAGATATACTTGGGTATTGTTCCTCCCTCATAAGGATTCATGTTTTGATGCTTTTAAAATGTTTGCCAAGAGAATTCAAAACCCAAAGGATTTGAAAATCTCTTATATTAGGAGTGACCATGAAAAATAGTTTTAAAATGCTAAGTTTCATAGCTTTTGTAATAAAGTATAGCATCTCACATAACTTTTCAACTCCTAGACCACCACAACAAAATGGTATGGTAAAAAGGAAGAATATAACGCTTCAAGAAATGGCCAGAACCAAGTTAAATGAATATAATCTTCCTAAGTACTTTTGGGCTAAAGTTGTAAACACTTTATACTATGTCTTAAATAGAGTCCTAATGTGACCCTTTTTAAAGAAAACTCCCTATGAGTTATGGAACAATAGAAAGCCCAAGATTTCATATTAAGAGTTTTTTGTTATATGTGTTTTATTATAAACACTAAGGACAACCTTCATAAGTTTGACTTCAAACCCGATGAAGGAATTTTCCTTGGATACTCTACTACTTACAAAGGGTATAAAGTCTTTAACAAGAGAACACTTATTATAGAGGAGTCTATGCATGTTGTATTTGATGAATTTAACCCCACTTCTTTAAGAAAAGAAGATGTTAATGATCTTGTAGGTCATATGAGTGAGTTCAACATTGGAGAATAAGGAAAGAATATGGATAAGCTACAAAACTTAGCTAAAAAAGGATTGGATTTTTAAAAAAGATCACCCAAGAGATCTCATCATTAGTGATCCATCAAGTCGGGTAACAACTAGATTATTTTTAGAAATTCATGCTCTAATCTTCCTTTTGTATCCTTTATTGAGCCTAAAACCATAGATAAGGCCATTAAAAATAAACATTGTGTTCTTGCTATGTAAGAAGAACTCAATCAATTTAAAAGAAATAAAGTGTGGACCTTAGTTCCTAGACCTCATAACCATACTGTTATTCAAACCAAATAGATATATAAAAATAAACTTGATGAACATAGAGAAATTATTAGGAACAAGGCTCGATTAGTAGCTAAAGGCTATAACCAAGGAGTGATTGATTTTGATGAGACTTTTGCACCTATAGCCAGACTTGAAGCATTTGCATCTCACATGAATTTCAAGTTATATCAAATGGATGTCAAAGGTGCTTTTCTCAATGGGTACATTGATGAGGAAGTTTATGTTGAACAACCTCCTAGTTTTGAAAACCATTACTTTCTTAATCATGTGTTCGAGTTAACCAAAGCTTTATATGGCTTGGAGTAAGCTCCAAGAGCTTGGTATGAGGGATTGAGCAACTTTCTTATGGAAAAAGGTTTCGCCAAAGGTTTGGTAGACCCAACTCTAGTTTCTAAGAAAATGAATAGGAACATATTGTTCGCGCAAATATATATAGATCATATCATATTAATGTTCACTTATGGGAAGATTTTTCTAAAGTAATGAAGAGTGGGTTTGAAATGATCATGATGGGAGAACTCAAATTCTTTCTTAGATTACAAATTAAATAAGGAGAAGAAGGAATCTTCATCAACCAAGCCAAATATACAAAGAAACTAATCAAAAGATTTGGCATGGACAACAACAAACCTTATAAAACTCCTATGAGCACCAACATCAAGCTAAACATGTATGAACATGGTAAGAATGTGGACCAAAACCTATACAGAGGTATGATTGGTAGTCTACTCTATCTCATAGCCTCTAGACCTAATATTATGTTTAGTGTTCGTTTATGCACTAAATATCAATACAATCTTCAAGAGTCTCATTTGCATGTTGTCAAACATATACTTAAGTATCTTTTTGGTACCCCTCTAACTTATGACTTTGGTATCCTAAGAGTTATTCACTTAAGTTAAATGTATTTTTTGAAGCTGATTTTGTTGGGTATACCTTAAATAGAAAGAGCACATGTAAATTATTTCATCAATATTGGTGTCTTAAAGTAGTAAAAAGCAAAATTCAGTTGCTTTATTAGCTGTCAAAGCTTAATATGTAACAACTGGCCTACATTATACCTCAATCTTATGGATGAAATAACTTCTTGATTACAATGTTGTTGTAAAATAAGCTATTATTAAGTGTGATAACACTAGTGCTATAAACGTGTCTAAAAATCTCATTTAACATTCTAGAAGCAAGTATATAGACATTAGACATCACTTTCTTCAGGATTATACTAATAATGGCAATATTATGTTGGAATTTATTGATACTAACCATCAATTGGGCAGATATTTTCACTAAACCTCTTTCTGATGAAATAATGCATTTCATCAAAAGAGAACTTGGTATGATTTATACAAATACCTTGGAATAGCTTCAAGCAGTTTCATCTTCTTTTCAGTTAATTTATAATCTCTATTGCATGTGATGATTTTTTATTACTATTAAAGTCTTTAGATTCAATAACTAAAGATTTTAATTGTGCATGTTGTTGATTAAAATGACCAAATAATAGTTGAATTCATGATCATTTCACTGAATTTGATTAATAACATTCATCAGCTAAGCCTTCAAAATGATTGTGTTATTGAAAATTTTGTTTTAAACTAAGTTTTTGTTTAAGTAACATGGCCAACAGCCATAATGTATCTCACAAAGACCATTGTCTCACATGTATGTTTTTCATTTTGATTTTACTTGTCTCTACGATCGTTACATATCCCCAACAATTGTTGTGACCACTTCAATGGTCGTTATGAACTAGCCACCATCGTTGGTTAAAGAGAACCTAGAAACCCAAGCTAACAGTCATGTCCAACAATCCTTGCTTAACTTGCAACAGTCATTGAACATTCCAATCAGTTACATTTTTTAAAAGGGAAACTCGTTGAACTTCTATTTAAACCCCTTTAAAACCCTAAAATCTTTTCAATTTTTGTTATTACGTTGCTTTCTCTTTATCTTTGTCTTAATTTCTTCTATAATTTTCTACATTTTCCTTGCATCAATCACTCATGACACCCAAATCTAACTCCATAATGATATATAAATAACCTACTCGTAAGAACCCCTCCAACCTTTATACTCTAACTCTGACACTAAAGAGAATCGTGCTTTTATTTTTGCAAAACAAAATAAGAGAAGTGCAGAACCTTCAAATTTGGAATCATAGCAAAAGAAGAAAGCTAAAATAGCCTACGAATCTAAGGGCAAAGACAAAGCCACTAAAATAAAACATACTCTCAAACTAAGTTTAAAGCCTACAACTGATTCTCTATCCTAACAATTTCATCTCAAATATGAAAAAGAAAGCCTCATGGCTCAAAAAAGCTAAAATGATAGCTTGGTGGTGGAAAATTTCTTGAGTATAATGACTTGTAGAGGTACCACATAGTAGAGCAAGTTAAGTATTTGATGATAGGAATAGGATGGGAGCTATTATGCTCCACTCGAGATACCTCTTCCTTCGAGCTAACTGTAGAATTTCTCACAACCCTTGAAGTCCTAGGAAATGATTGTGATGTCTATGTTGAAGCTGGCATAATTAAATTCAGGCTATTTAGGAAGCAATACAAGATTCAGCCAAATGACTTAGCTAGGTGTTTTGATGCTACCAACACTAGTTTAACATAGCCTCCTCCAACCTTTAAGGAAGATGTCAATTGGCTTTGGAAATCCATCATTGATGAACTACAAACTACAACAGCAACAACAATAAGGCTTCAAAGATCAAGAGCCAAGCCTTAATGATTGGCTACAGGTTCATTACATGGAATATCAATGAAAGAGTCTAATCAAATGGCAACTGCACCATGATGGACTTGTTTTAACTTTGGTGCATGAAGAACAAGCAAAAGGTGAACACATGTTAGCTGTTGTTGCAGAGAATTGATGGGCAAATTGACAAGCCCAATGCCTTTGTGATGTAGTAAGCCATCAGAACGATTGTAAAGTTTATGAAGGTCATTCCCCCTACTAAGGTTGAGTTCAAGTATTATGCCATAGTGTTGGAGAAACTATTAGACAATAAGCCCATTGGAGAGAAAAATGTTATTGAGCATGGGGATTTTGTAGAGGTTAGACATAGGGTTGATCAAGAAAGTGTTTGAGGAAAGAGAAGTTCCTCAAAAAGAAGAGAACAATGAGAATATTAATGAAGTTGTTAAGGCAGGGGTTGTAGTAGTAGAAAGACTAGGAACTGGTACACCTACTCTATTTGCTCCATCTCTCTCTCCTTTTGAGCAAAAAGTGCTTGAGTAGCTGGAAACACTCATTACTACTGTTAAAAAGTTGAGGACTTTACCACCTCTCTTTACTAGAAAGTGAACCAGCTCAAAGGTGAGTTGAAAGATGTAAACCAAACATTTTATTAGATTGTAAAAGGGTTAAATCTATAACCTAAAATTCCAAGTGATCAAGAGTAGTAAATGGTTCCACCTAAGCACAAAAACACTTCTTTCAAGCAACAAGATCCCCACAAGAGCCTAAGAACCAAGAACAACCCAAAAAGCCAAAATCACTCTTAAAACCTTACGATAAAACCCATTTCTCTCCTTCCAAAACCACTTCTCCTTATGAGTCACCTATCTAATTATTTTTTATTACATTTCCTTTTATTTCTTTTGTATTCAAAAATAGTTGGTGTTGGACAACATATCTTTTGAAATGTAATGTAAACTATTATCGATGTTCCCATGCAATGAATATATGGTTTATTTATTCTCTTTTACTTGATCTTTTACTTATTGTTTCCTTCTTTTTAATAATGACAAAGGGGGAGAAATAAGAAATAAAATGGAGCATATAATTGGAGCATATCATAAGGTGGAGCAAAATGATGAATCATGAAAGGATGAATACAAAACTAACATTTAGAAGAGACATTAAAGGTAAACATGATAACTCAATACATAACCTAAATTGATTAAGGGAGAGTTAAGATTTTGATTACTTAACATATATATTCTTATTATTTTTGTTAGACTATTTGTCATCATAAAAAAAATGGGAGAATATTGAACCTTAAGGTTTCAAGTCTTATTTTGATGATTACAAACAAGTCAAAGAGCTAACCTTTGTCAAAGTTTTTTTTTTGTTAAAACTTGTAGGGACATTAGATCTTTGGACAATGATGATTAGAGAGGGAATTATGTTTGAAAACTCAAAATATTAGACAGTGAACATTAAGGTAAACTCAGTTTAACAAACAAATGGGTGTTGTATTCATCCATCAGGCATTGTGGACCTATCAACAGGCATTGAGATATCACAACAACTGTTAGAGAAACACTCCAATTTGAGTATAGCTTTTTAGACCTCTCAACATGCATTGCCTATATTACCAACAAGCATTAGACGACTGCTCAGACATAGCTATGCATATTGAACTTCGTAATGAGCATTTGCATTTTTACAAGGGGTGTTGATCTTGACCTTATAGCAAGCATTGCACTTTCACAACAGGTGTTAGACAAAGTGCCTTAGATTGAGCAAAACTCTCTTAAACTCAAAATGGAAATTGGTCCTTCACAACAGTTGTTGAAAAAGCTCTCTAGATTATGCTAAAGGCTTTGGACCCCCAATGATCCACACTCAATATCTCAACAGGCATTGAAAATTCACCAATATGCATTGAAAAAATACTTTAGTTTGAGTTATGATCTCTGGACCCCTGAGGGACATTTACATCTCAATAGGCATTAAAGATGCTACAAACAGGTAGTACAAATCCTTCAATAGTTGTTGAAAGACTTATGTACATCTTGTAAAATAGAGCATCAAGCTCATACTTTCTGGCAATCAACAACAGGCATTGACCTTCCTTCAACGAGCATTGAGGTTTAAAAGTAATGACAATTTTTTTTATCTAATGGTCATTGAATAAAAAGTGGATAAAACAAATATAAATGTAACAGCCCTATCCTCAATCATTAGCAATCTCACATGTACATATTCATTACATAAATGATTTACAATCCCATATGAACATATGCATTGGATAAATAATCATTTATTTATGTGAATTGGATAAGCACAGCCAGGACGCTTGCACCACTGTATTTGGGACACTTAAACATATAACTAATGTTTATATACTTGCATGGAAATTTATCTTATGTTGTGTGCATGTTATAACATCATAAATAGTGGTGTTTAATAGCATATTTGAAAGTATAAGGAGCATATAGGGATTAGGAGATGGATGGAGGTGATGAAGGAGTGAAGAAGAGGGACTAAAAGAGGAAAAGTAAACTTCTAACCAATGGAAATGAGACACCATGATTTTGTCTTATTAGAATAGGTTTACAAATTGAATTTTTCATCATTTAGAAGCACATTGGAGAGAAAAAATGTGAGGGGCAGTAGAAGAAAATGAGAGCTAAGGAAGAAAGTAAGAAAGAAGGAAGAACAAGAACAAGAACAAGAAGGAGAGGGAGAAGAGTGAGTTGCCTAGGAAGGATCCTAAGTTTTCTAACTCTGGGAAAAGAGGTAAGTGATTTTATCTTCTTCCCACATGAAATTCCTCTCTCATCATGCATGATTAGTAAGAATTATGGAACATTTAAGGTAAAGTTCATGTATGGAGGTTGAAGCTTAAGAAAAATAGAGTTGATTGTATTGGTTTTATTGTTAGAGTAGCATGTTGCACCTATGATTTCATAACACTAAAAGAGGAATTGGGGAAGTGTAAGCCATGAAAATTGTATCTTTATGCCCCCATTTAATAGCATATAAAACAGTTTTACTTAATTTGGTGTTTATGCAGAGCTATGGCTCCTTCATTAGGGTTGGTTCACAATCAGCCAAAATCTCCTCTATCTTTTTGTTTTCATATATTTTAATGACCTTATGTGTTGATTTAGACAAAGTGAAAAATATGAAATTTATAGGGTTACATCCCTTCTAAACAAATATAAGTCATTTTTGTTTCATTTGTTGTATGGAAAGAGATATTGTAACATCCCTAGCCATATTCATTAGCATTATCATATGAGCATATGCATTAGATAAATAATCATTGAAGCACCATTGCATTTGGGGACATTTGAACATATATGTAGTGTTTGTATAGTTGTATGGCAAATTGTTTTAT
>CATIWR010550856.1:0-67276 GCA_949677035.1 Omphalea diandra | reverse complement strand
GATTATTTATCCTGTGCATATGTTCATGTGAGATTTCATATCATTTGATACAGTGCATATGCTCATATGTGATTTCATATCATTTGTGTAATGAATATATTCATGTGATAATGCCAATGAATAGGGATAGGGATGTTACATAAGTTTCGTAGTTATTTCTAACCTTATACTACAATCACTTCCTTGTTCACAATACAACCCAGTCTGGCCCAACTCTCACCAGCCATAACCCATATAATCCAAAACATAAAAGACATATGTTATGTTGAGAACCATATTGAATTCTTGTGCAAAAACCCAAAACCTTTATGGACCATTCCAACATTTTTTATATCCTTGCCATTTAAGCTTAATGAATATGTTAACCCAACAAAGGTTACTCACCCTAAAATGAATCCTGAGGAGCAAGAGTTGGCTTATCAGGAGTGTTCTAAACTTCTAGCCCATGGGATTATTGAGCCCACTACTTTTGAATGGGCTTGCCAAGCCTTCTATGTTGATAAAAGATCAAAGAAAGTCAGGGGCAAAAAATGACTTGTCACTGTTTACCAACCTTTGAATCACTTTCTCAGAGACAAAAAATTCCCTTTACCAAAAATTTCCTCACTATTTATTCATTTGTCGCAGGGAAAGGTGTTTTCTAAATTTGACTTAAAGGCAGGATTCTAGCAATTAGGCATTGTCCCAGAAGATATGCACAAAATAGTGTTTTGCATTCCAAACAGACACTACCAATGGACAGTGATATCGTTTGGTCTAAAAATATCTCCTTTGTTATTCCAAAAAGCAATGGTGAAAATCTATGAGCCTATCCTTGACAGTGCTCTAATTTACATAAATGATATCCTCTTATTTTCACTAGATGAGAACTCTTATGTTCAACTACTCCAAAGGTTCATGAATCTGACTCAACAATATGGGATCATGTTGTCCTCTACTAAAATGAAGATTGCACAGGACCAGATAGAATTCCTGGGAATGACATTCAAAGATGGCCAATATCAACCAAGACCTCACATTGTAGTTGAATTATTAAAGTTTCTAAATGAAAATCTCATGCGTAAGCAAATTTAACAGTTTATTGGCATTGCAAATTATCTTTGCAGCTTTGTCCCCCACTATGCAAAACATGTTAAACCTTTACAACTCATGCTAAAGAAAGATTCTCCATAATGGGATCTAGGTCAAACGCATGCAGTCAAAACACTAAAGCACTTGCCACCATTACAGATTCCTTCAGATGGGAAAAGACTGCTTCAGACAGATGCCAGTTATAGTCACTGGGAGGCCATTTTACTCAAGGAAAAGGATGGGAAAAAGAGAATATGCTCACATGCAAGTGGGTCCTTTAAGGAGTCAGAAAAGCACTATCAGTATATTTTCAAGGAAATATAAGCAGTCAAAAATGGAATTAAGAAATTTGAATTCCATTTAATTGGTGATAGATTCACTGTGCTTATGGATTGTTCGTCATTTCCTAAAATCCTTGAAAATATGAAGTTAGTGCCTAATCCACATCTGCTAAGGTGGAAAGACTGGTTCAACAAATACTCTTTTGATGTAAAGCATATAAAATGAGACTCTAACCTCATACCAGATCTATTATCCAGACCTCGGAGTATTTCCTTCATCCACTTAGCTTATCCAATTATACCTATGGCATCCTCATCTTCCTCCTCTTCTCCTGCATCCACTGATGCCTCATCTACTCATCCACCGGTTTATTACTCTCCCTTTCTCAGAATAGGTACTCCAACAGAAGTAATCCTTCCTATAACCTATTCCCAAATCTCTGATTTGGCTGTCAGGCTAATCTCTGCTTACCAGATAAAAGTACTCAAAGCCTTTAGTCTATCTTTATGGAAGTCCTTGGTTCCATCCCTTTTACCCTTTTTTAAGGGTATACACCTTCATGGACTTTGTTGTAGTCCACAACAACGGATGGATTTGGCTTAAAGAACTATTAATCTTTCTATGGTATTTCTATCATCTATATACCATAGCCATTGAAGTCAGGCCATCACATTTCGATCAATATCTATAAAAGCTCAAAAGAAGGATTTATCATAACTCTCATCTTTTCACTTTTCTAGAATGGTTCCAACCCCTTGACAAGTGGGTCGATGCAATGAAGGCAAGAATTTCTTACAGTTCTCATGCAACAACCCTGAACAAAAGGGCTACTTATACAGTTTATCGACCTTGCTTTGTTGGCCCATCTGGCATGACTTATCAGATGGTTGGGTGTTTACATTATTATAAGGAAAACCAAATTTCTCTATGGATAGATGCTCTTGATCACCATGAGCAATTCAGAGAATTCTAGAGATTCATGTTCGAAAGAAATAAAACTATTCCTAATGAAATCTGGCCAACCTTAGCTGAAGATGCACCATGGGATACTCTTACTTGACGATACAAAAATGAGCTCAATGCTAAGTGCCGAGAATGGGAAGACTTTCCTCCTCAATAACTCAAGCCATTGGACAGTCAGCTCTCAGAACTGTATTCACAGGATCCCTATAAGCCTGAAGATCTATACCAAAAGTATGGGGAAAATCTTATCATCATAGAAAAGGTAAATGCCAAAGTCCAAACAGAGATGGAAGAAGAGGATTACGAGATCATGAATCTATCACCTTCCTATGAGCCAATCAGGAAGGGATAAGAAGGAATCTGCTTTACTAAAAGCAGGATGTGTCATCTACTTTAATATTTAGCTTTTACAACTGGCTCTTTCTTTTGTTTGTTTGTTTGTAATAATTACTGGCTCTTTCTTTTATCTGACCACTAAAGTGTGTCTAGCTAGCCACTTATGTCTATCTATAATAATTATTAAAATTTGTTTGTATTAGCTGACCACTTAAGTTTGTCGAGAGAATCCTATCTCTTCCAAGTCTATATAAGGAAGAGTTCTCTCATTTGTAAGATAAGTTCTGCTTAGAAAAATCTCTAATAATAAAATCTATTTTTCTTCAAACATGAGTTTCTAAACACACATAGCCAATAGTCTCTAATAGTATTATCTGATCTCCTGCCATCTTCTTCTTCTCCCTTTCTTTGATAACCATAATCTTCTATCTCATCATACCAAGAGGACTGTGGAAGCCATTGGTGGGTATATCAATAGGACCATAGAGCTCTTCATGAGTACTAAGCTATAGGACAGTGGCAAAATAGCGAGGAGATGCCTAGAAAGCCATAGTCATACTGTTGAACTGCTCATATGACTTATTAGTCTGTTGTTGCTTATTATGGTCATATGCATATACTGTATGGTGAAATAGTCTTTAGTATGGTGGGATAGTCATTAGTGGTATCTAAAGTGCCCTTCCCTTATTTCTAACTTTACCATCATGTCATTTACATACACCTCCATCTCCTTATGAATTAAGTCATGTAACAGAGTAGTTGCCATTCATTGGCATGTCACACTTGCATTCTTTAACCTAAACAACATCACCTTATAGCAATAAGTCTCCTATTCTATGATAGAAGTGACTTTTACCTAATCTGTGATAGCCATGAGTATTTAGTTGTACCCAGAGTACACATCCATAAAGTAATACATAACATAAGTTGCAGTAATATCAACTAACATGTCTATGTGTGGTAAAGAAAAGTCATCCTTCAGACGTGCTTTATCAAGATCCCTATACTCAAGACATATCCTCACTCTTCCATCCTTTTTTAGTATTGGTACTATGTTGGCTAAACATTCGTAGTAATCTATTATCTCTAAGAACTTAGCATTTAATTACTTTGCTACTTAATCCTTGACTAATTAAGCCCACTTATGTTTCATCCTTTAAAGCTTATGTTTTACCGGTTTCATATACATGTAGGTTAAAATTTTATGTTTTGCTCAACCCCTAACATATCTTGAAACCTCCATAAAAAGACACTCTGATGCTTTATGAGTAGTTGTTCGAACTTTCTTTGCTTCACTAGTATAACATCATTGGTAATGAGCAAGATCTTCATATTTTTTTATATGCCCATATTAAATATAGTGGTATGCATAAAATTAATGTTAAATATGCTTATGAAATGATGTATGTTATGCACACTACCATTAGAAAACACATCAACAAGTAAGCATACTCATCATTCATTACCTGAAACTTAGAAAGGAATACATCATCATCATAAAAAAAGATTAGAAATAAGAGCATCATAGTAATATTAGTTGATGGGAGTTTGATTTACCCGAGCCTTTTCTTCTTCTTCATCCTTTACGTCATCATTCAGTACTTTGAGATTGAAGTTTTGTATGGAATCTAGCTCTTTCCCATTTTCTATACCGTCAATAGCCTTGATAACCCCCTCAAAATAATGTTTCATTTGATCATCCCCTAGCACAGTTTGTAGAAAATTTGCTCAAAGTGTTGTGCCATCTGCTATAGTTAACTCAATCTCTGCCATATGGCCTTACATTTCCTTGCCACTTATCTTCTCAATGGAGTTCACAATTATGTTTTCGATATCCTCTAATCTAATCCTTATGTAAACAGCCTTAGTGAACTTACACAACCTAGTATACTCCCATTTTGAATCCGTGAAGTGTGCATTTTGTTTTATCGAGTCAGACCCCTTCTTTTTATGATGTTCCCCAGTGACCTAAAATTTTGATCTAATATATATTGCTCCCTTTGTTCCTCAATCATCCTCTTCTTGTCATTCCATAGCCATATAGACTGAGGACCATATGAAACTACAGAGTAACTTGATTCTTGATCATACTTTATCTTTATAATCTATTTGCCTTTCTTCTTTCTCTTCTTCTTCTCGTCTTCCTCTTATAATGAGTCTCAATAATCTTGATATCCTAGTTCACTAAATATCCATTTGGAAAAAGGCCTTATCGAGCTAATCTATATCACCACCTAATGACTTCTCACATTTAGTGGTCCTTTGCTCGATTTCTCCTGTGACTTCTCCTTCTTTAACAAAGAAATATGATAGTGGTTTGCATAAGTCCTTCACTTATACTCTGATCCTTTACCATGATACCATAGTCATTTCCTTATGGTTTCAGTAAAATCTCTGAAAACTCTAATATGTTGATAAAATTCTTCCCTAACCTCTATCCTAGTAGAAAGTTCATGCTCTTCATAATCCCATCATTTTAGGATCAACCTATATGTTAGTGATCCCAACAACTTGAAACCCTTAGAGATGTGGAACAACCACACTTAAAGTTGACATAATTTTGCCAACCTCAGTGTAGATGGTCACAATTTCTCCTTTGTAAGGAGTATTAATTTTTGGATGAATAATGAAAGGCACACCACCTAACGGGTGATACCATGGCCTTCCCAATGAGAGCGAAAAGTTGATTGGGATATCCAAGACTATGAATTCCACCACTATCTCCATTATACCCATTTTTACTTGGGTCTTGAACACACACGAAGCTGGCCTCCTACTATCATCATAAGCTTGAATGACATTATCAAAAGCTTCTAAGTCTTTTTTAGATAATCAAAATTTGTGTAGCAACTTTTAGGGGTAAATGTTAATCCTGGACCCATTATCAATCATCAGGCATGGCATGTGTCTCCTTTTCACCTCAATTTAGATGAACAAGGCCAATTGTGTTCCCTTTCTTCTGGTGGCAAATCCTTATTCAAGAAAGTGATTTTACCTTTATGAGTTACCATTATGATGACATCTTTTATGATGGCTTCGCTAAAGGTGACTAAACTAGATAAAGCCTCCATCATAGTCCTCTTATGCCTCTGAGAGGTAATGAGCAACTCCCACACACTGATCTATGCTGGCATCTTCTTCAACTATTTTACAATAAGGTTGACATCCTCTTTCTTGTTCACAATGTGCTCATTTATCTTCTTCTCAACCCTTGGTTCATTGGGGGCTTCCTTGTTAGTGTAGTACTTCCCACTTTGAATTACATGGCTCACTCATCTAATTTCTTTCTCTTTATTGCTCTCCTCCCATAACTAAATCATTCTCTTCCTTTGAACCTTTTATGCCTTCTTGTCTAAGCTTTCCTAAGGGTTAATAATGCCAATAAACAACCTCCCTCAAGACCTCTTCGATAGTACTAATAACTTCTTTGAGAATTCTAAAATCTATCATGAATGCTCCTTGATTTGGGAAAGAAACATTACAATAATTTGAGAGGGGATTCCCATGGATGTCGAACCTTACAAAATTAGACAAAATTATCATCTTATTAATGATGAGATCCTAAATCTCATGTCATAGTTTAAATTAGTCATTAATATTATGACCTGCTCCTCAATGAAAAGCATAGTAGACATTCCCCTAGGCAATGGATTAGGAGGTTATGTCGGTGCTAGAGGTTTTAGCATTCTTTTTTTCTACAACCACTCAAATTTCTTTGATAAAGGCATCCCCAAATCAGTGAATTGTCTTGGCGTTTGTATTGCATTAACATTTATCGCCTTGTTCCCCTCTGCCTAAGGCTCAGAGGGGGCACTTCTTCTATCCCCATACTATCTTCTCAACTCGTATTCCAACTTTTCAGCCTGCAAACATGATTCTCAAAGGTCTTTAAAGTTTTTGACCATTTGCCTAATTTGGTGTTAATACTAGGTAAAGCCCCCTTAATAATCATCTAGACTTGCTCTCTCTATAGGCCTTGTGGTTGCCTCTAAAGTCGTCTTTTTTCATCTCTTGATGTAGACATTGAATCCTTCACCAGTCTTCTACTTCAAAGACTCTAAGTCTTGTAATACGACCTCTAGATCCAAATTGTAAGCATAGTGCCTCTCAAAGGCTTTAATTCCTTCTAATCTTCTTTAATAGTCTTCGATTGGTTGAAGTGTTATGCCTTTACAAACCCTTCAAATGATAATTCAAAAAGCTCTAACATGGTGTATGTCGAGACCTCAAATGCCTTTATGACCAATACTTATGAATGAACATGTTCTTTTTTTTTTTTTTGCATTCTGGGTCCTTATGAACTTTAGAAGTTTGAGCATGTAAAAAATAGTTAGAAGCCTCTTAAGTTTGTGAGTAAGCAATTCCTCAATGTATATTCCTTTCTATAAACCTTTAGCACCCAAAGCCTTCTATATTTTCTTTAACTATTTGGCAAAGTCCTTAAATTGATTGTTTTCCTTCTCGCTCTTTATGGGTTTATTTGGAATAGTAGTAGTACTCCCCACTTCTCTAGCAAGCTTGTTTTCATGATACTCCTTCAACCTAAATAAGTGATCATCAATCACCACAAGTTGGGGCATTTCAATTCGTGCTTTCCCTTTGTCTATTGTTGGTAGAAATCTCCTCTTTTTTCAGAATCTTATTGATGTGCTTATTCATCTCCTTAGCAATCCTCTCTTCCATCTTATAGTTGAAGTTTGCCATCTTCTTTTTTAAGACCTTGATTAGTATGGTTGGCTCCATGATTGGGTTAACTTTTTAGCTTGGACTCAATGTCTTTCTCTTATGAGTAAGTTGGTTGCCCTTTCTCTTCTATGAGGGTTTGGATGGAGCTATGATGGTTATAAAATAAGTGTTATCAGTATGATGCATGTATAAGTAATTAATGCATGTATGTATATTATACATAAATCATTTTCCAAAATATTACTTTAACCTTATTCCTCCCACACACAAGGTCTAATGGCTTTATATTACGCAGGTTCTCATTCTAATACCATCAAAAGGCAAAGAATGTGTGGGGTCACCTCAGATTGAGAAGAGTTAGAGTATTAAAAGAACATATACATAAAGGTACTACAAGGAAAAACCCTTTATGTTGTTTGAAGGAATATGCACATGAAAGGAAGATATCCTTTTAAAGAGAGAGGGATGTATGGTGGGGAAGGGGATACACAAGTATTGACATATGAGCGATAGTTACATTAAGAGGGATATGGTAACATTTATGCTCACATTAGGTATACCTAACCATATTCTTTAAAGACTTTCATTCTTCTTTGAAGAAAAAATACAAACAAATGAGGTGCTTTATTCCAAGGTTTTATTGGCTCCTACGTATGCCTAATGGTTGATAAAGTTATTGCAGTTGATGGCTTTCATAAGCTTGAGGGGCAATTATCATAATCCCCCATTCAATGTACCTAAAAGTACTAGGCTTATGGGTGATGAATCCTCTTCACAGTCTTTTAAGAACGAATAAAGCTTAAGTCTCAAATTTGGAGAACCATCGATTTGTCTAAGGTCAACTTAGTGCTTGTGGTGAAGTGTAAATGTTATATAAATGTAATAGACTTGCTCAATAACAAATTTAAAATATTAAAGGTGAAATAGATATTGAATAAAAAGTCAAATTTGAATCCTTAGCGGAGTCACCATTGTGAGTGCCTCGGGTGTCACTCAAACTAGTTGAATCATGCTTGTGTCTCTAACCTTTTATTGACCAATGAGGGATTGAGAGGACAAAGGTAAATGAACCTTAAGATTTCACTCAAACTAGTGGAAACTTCATCCTTTTATCGATCATAAGGGATTAAGAGGACGAGAGTTTTTACATAGGTAATGACCTTAAGGTGTGATGCGTGTTTGGATCAATGGGAGATCCTTTTAGTCATTGTATTATTTAAATCCCTAAGTCCAAAATAATGGTTATTGAGGGACCAAACACGAGATAATATGTTAGTATTATCATTAGGAAATATGTAAACGCCACTCGACTTTGGTCGAGACAAAAATCTAAGGAAAACAAAATTTGAACTTAATATAAGTTAATTAGAAGACCCATTTCATCTTCATCCCATTCGAGATTGGGTTTGAAAATTGGGTATGGCTTGGGGAAGAGTTTAGGCACCCCAAATTGCCTAGATATTGGGATATGACCTTTGGGCATCTTTGGATCACTTTTAATATCTTAATCGAGTTATTGATTAATTTAATTTATGGTCTTAAGCATTCTTCTAACACAATAAAGTCAAGCAAATCATCTTATCCATTTTAAAAGGAGTGGAGTCATGCATCATGACAAAAGATTATCATGCATTTATTCACATCATGCATAATTAAGAGGGAATGAGGCTATGTGACATGGCATAAGGATTTAGCATGCATTATCATCTAATTACATTACATATCACAATGATCCATAAGCTTATGCGATGATGGTTAAGACCACATTCAAGGTCTAATGCAAGTGAGAACACCTATACCCAAGGGAAGAGAACAAGTTAAACTCATAACACAATGAAAGAACATGATACATATTACCATCTCTCCCATGACAACGTGCCTAAATATACATCTAAGTCCTTAATATCATTTCCCCATATCACATAGAAAACATTTAATCATTAGAACACAAGTATATGCATTATGAAGAGTAAAAAACCATAAACATGCAATGCAAAGCATAGTAGAGGATCATTAGTATACTAAGGCTAAATCATCACAAAAAGAGATCATGGGATCAATGAATCCTTCCTCTCATTGCTCAGCAAGAGCTAGGCATCCATAAGCACTACTAACCATAAAAAGGGTTAGAATGCAAATCAAGAAGGGGATTACATAGCCAAATACTATTCACATGATCCAAACATGAGTATAAGCATAAAAAAATGAGGAGCTCGTAATATCATTCAAATGTTAAATCCCTTACTTGATCACTGACCTAAAATGACTAAAACAAAACCAAAACCACCACCAAATCAACATGAAAGGATATGAACAATAAGATTGAATGAAATATATATATAAAAAAAAACATTTCAAAACCCATAAAAAAAATCAATTTTTGAAGGGGATAGGGATTTTTGGCCATCTAGCCTCTTCCTATTTTGCCATTGGAGTGATGAAAAACCATAAAAGATTGCCTTAATAAAAAAAAATGAATGAGGAGGGGAAAACTTTTCAAATCTGTCTATTAAACAATTTCTGCTGCACATCCTAAGATAAGGGTTGCACAACCTAGAGATTGGGTTGTGTAGCCTATAATCAAAGCAGTACAATTGATGTTTTCTAGGTCTTTAAAAATAGTAAAAAAGAAAGATGAGAAGAAGAGAAGTGGATAAATGAAGGTTTTAGATGCCTTTTTTGATGTTTCTATGCCTTCAGGTTCACTTTATGATTAATATTATTTCCAAAAATGCTTAGGAAATGTAATAAGTGAAGATAATCAGCCTTGTTTTATCTTAAAATGGGTTGGGGTATTTATAGGTGATAGATGAGTGCACCAGACCTTGAAATGGTTTTAGTTGGAACATGGACGTATCTACTCATAGAGAGGGAGATAGATCTCCTAGAATTAGGGTTTGCACATAGGTTCTACAAATAGGAAAGGGTTATACATCCATGTGTCCAGGATGTGTAGTCTTAAGGTTTAAGTGGGGACCAGTTCTAGATGGTTCAGAAGGTTAGGGTTAATGGGAGGGCTATATAGCCCTCGATGTTGGTTATACAACCTCAATTTCTAGGTTCTACAACCCTATTTTATAGGCTGTATAACCCATATGTGTAGGCTGGCAATTTAAATTATAGTTGTGGGCTTGGCTTTAGGCTTCTTCAAGGTCTCTTAAGGCTTTTATCTCTTTCTTTGGCAATTCCCTTTGTATTTTGGGGATGTACTTAGTGATTTTCATCATCCGACTCTTTATCCAAAGGTACAAAATTTGATGTTTATAGTTCCCCCCTTCCCCAGCTTTTATGGGGCTTGGAAAATAACATTTGGGATATGACTATTTGAACAAGTCTCAACAAAGCACAATAAGGGATGTAAGCATTAGTATGGATACCAAAGGATACAGGTCTTTAGTAGCTCCTTGAACATAAACTAATGTATGTTCTAGCAGCTTTTTAGAATGTATAAATGTTCTCATATGTTTCAATAGTTTTCTAATAGGTACTAAAGTGGTTATGGTAGCTTTTAAATAGTAATTAGTGGTTTTATATGCTTCGATCGCTTTCTAACAGGTGCTAAAGTGGCTATGGTAGCTTTCTAGTAGGTATTAGTGTTTTTGTATGCTTTAATAGCTTTCAAATAGGTACTAAAGTGGTTCTGACAGCTTTCTAAGTAGGTACTAGTGTCCTTGTATGCTTTAGCAACTTTCTAGCAAGTGCTAAAGTAGTTATTGTAGTTTTCTAATCAGTACCTATGTGCTCGTATGCTTCAATAGCTTTCTAGTTAGATTAAAGTGGTTATGACAACTTTCTAATAGGTGCTAGTGTTCTTGTATGCTTTAATAGCTTTCTAGCAGGTGCTAAAGTGGTTCTAGTAGCTTTCTTGTAGATACTAGTGTTTTTGTGTGCTTTAGAACTTTCTAGCAGGTGTTGAAGTGCTTCTACCAGCTTTCTAGCTGGTGCCAATGTTTGGAGTTCGTTAATTGACTTCTTGTAGTCATTAGTGCTTTTGAATTCTTTTTTTTATGGGCGCTTCAGTTCTTCTGATTGGTGGCTCCTACTAAGGAATAGCCCTTGGCATTTTTTCTATCATTCAGGCACTCTTAGCACTCCCAAAATTGGGTTGATATCTTTGCAGTCTTTCTAGTTATCCTGATTCATTTCTATCTCATGATAATAGGCTTGGATTTTGACGTTATAAGAATTACTTCCACAGGTTATGACATTTCTAAGGATGAAAAAACTTATCTAAAAAATATTTCTGAGGCATTAAGGAAGGTCAAGTTTGTTATTGAATGACATTTTAGTGATTTGATTTGAGTTATGAAGCACAAAGTATTCTCTGAGTGTTTTGAAAATAATAAGGGCATTTTAGCAAATTGGCTACTCTAGTGCTCTTTGGGAAGTTAAGGGTATTTTGGTAAATTGGCTGCTCTAAAGCTCTTTAAGGGCATTTTGGCAAATTGGTTGCTTTGGGACTCTATGGGAAGCTAATGGCATTTTGGCAAATTGGATATCTAGAAATTTGGGCAATGCTTTTTTAGTAAAAGAGAGGGAATTGGGCTGAAAGGAGTATAGTTAGGCTTGATGAGTTAAAAGGGGCTAGGTTGGAAGGGTTAAAAGGAAAATTGGGCTTATAAGGACCATCTCAAACCTACCTTTCCCAAGGGGTTTGTACAAACTATGTAGTTTGTATAGACTAGTTTAGGTTGTTCAACCTATATCCATTATGTATAGCTTTTTGAAAGCGACCTTCTTCATTTGCGCTGCTTATCCTCTGTTTCTTTTCTTTTTCTCTCTCAAAACTTTAGACTTAGCTCTTAGGTTCCCTCAGTTCTCAGGTGTTTACCACGGTTGAGTACCATGATGATGAGATGTTCGATGTCTTTGAGGGGTTCCTTGACGAGGACATTAAGACACTAGACGCCTTGGAGAAACTGCGATGCTAGTGGGTTTTGTGCAGGTGAGCCCACTGAAGGACACGATTGCGTAGATGATCCTGTTTGGCATTCTGCCAGTTGATAATACACTGACGGTTTACAACCTATATTGTCATCTTAGAGGAGCCACCTAAGGAGGGGTAGATATTCTTTTCCTTTTATTTTATTTATTTTCTGTTTATCATTTCACTGTAGGTTTTATGTGCTACCCCAAAATTTTATTTTTGCTTGTGAACATTAGGTTAGCTTATTAAATATTATGAGATAATTTATAGGATGCTCACCTTTTATCTTTAATGAAATTTTATTTTCTATTTATCAATATGGTGGGTTACCTTGATTTATGAACATTTAGGCTTTATTTTGCGACCTATGCAAGGAAAGATCGAAATTCATTACTAGGATAACCCATGAAAAAGTAAGGTACATATTTTAGCAAAATCATAAATGATTTATCCATTCTATGACTTTGCTAGTCTAGTCGTGCTTTGTTCAAGGATGTCGATTGAATTTTTTTAAAGAAAATTATCTTCATGATTATCCTCAAAATTTACAAATAAACCCGAGTGACTAAGACTTGTGGTTTTTTGCCTTTGAATTTGGATTTTTCTAACTTTTTCATCCTTCAACCTTTTTCCATCTAATAAAACCACTTGTTCGAGTCTACTCTTGTTCCAACGGTGATTGGAATGGCAGATTCAACCAAAACCCATTATGAGCTCACTTTTAGCTCAATTGGTAATACTACCTCCATTACATATACCAGGAAGTACGACATCATCCCAGTCGATGTCCTTACCATAGTTTGATAACTTGATAGGGCAAATGGTAACTTCTCAAACTAGTCCTTATACGTTTCAACCATCTTGACAAAGACATTTTGGATATTCTTGTTTACTGCTTCCACTATTCCATTGGCTTGTGGCATATAAGGTGACAACCTATGATGGGCTATGTTGCATTTCCCAACATCACCCTAACCTCTGCCTCGAAATGGACACCATTGTTTGTGATAATATGGTGTGAAACATTGTCGCTGCAAATGAAGTTCTTCTCAATGAATCATGCCATTTGCTTAACCCCTAACTTACTGAAGGCTTCAATCTTTACTCAGTTTGAGAAGTAGTCCACTACTACTATAATGTACTTATGTCTCCTTGTAGAAACCAATCTAATCTCTCCAATCTAGTCAATGCCCATGCTGCAAATAGCCCAAGTGAGGTCAAATTTAAGAACTCAGTTAGTGGCAAATGATTGAGGTTACCATGGACTTGATATTTATGACAACTTTGAACCTTCTGAATACAATCATGTTACATAGTAGTCTAATAATATCCCAATCTCATAATTTTTTTTGCCAACACTTTCCCATTCATATGGGGACCACAAACCCTTGCATTCACCCCTTTCATGACCTTAGTAGCCTTTTCTTCTACCACACCCCACAAATGAACTTTATCTAGCATTTTATTGTACATTACCCTATCATAAACCATAAACTGTGAAGACAACCTTCAGATCACATCCTTATCCTCCTTCTCAACCTCTTAGAGGTATTTAGTGTTCTTCAAATACCTATGTATATCAAAATGCCAAGGATAGTTTATTGAATTCTGAGTGCCGATATGACAACCCAAGAGAGGAGAGGGTGAATTGGGTTGTAAATAAAAACAATCATAAGCATAAACACAAGAATTTTATAGTGGTTCGGTAACGTGCATACTCCACTCCCTAATTTTTCATTTAGGCTTTTATATTCTTTTTTCAGGCTCAAGAACAAAACCTTCCTTTTTCTAGGATAAGGAAGAACCTTCCTTTTTATAGGCTCAAGGATAACCTTTCTTTTTACAGGCTTTGGAAGAACCTACCCCTTAGTATTTTTAAGCATAATACCAACCTTTATAACCATTAGTAAGGATAGATCCATGTTATGTCCATGCCTTTCAAATTAGGCAACTAATACAAAATTAGTGTTAAAAAAACCTACTCTAAAAAAGAGTAACAAAAATAAATACTTTAACCAAAATCAAGGTTTGCACAAATAGTTACAAAGATGTTCACAATGATTTTTAGCCTTTTCTAACCTTTATATACTTCAAAAGTGCTCTTTATATAGCCAACCTTTAAAACTAGCCACTACAACAGTTGAAATTATGTTTGATAGCTTTTTTGCAAAATTAGTCGTTAGGGGTGACAACACCCGTTGCTCTTCATCAAGTCCCATTGAACTTGTATTTGTAACTTCCAATGTCTATTGAATGTCTTTCAACGCCAATTAGCTTTGACTATAGTGCCTGTTGGAGAGAGAATAATACCTGTTGTTTATTTCCAGAAAGCTTGAACTTTGTGCTATGTTTTTCAAATTTTGAATAGTTGCTTTCCATGCCCGTTGAGCAATTTGCAATGCCTATTGGAAACTCCTTCGATGCCTGTTGAGAAGGACCAATACCCATTTTAAGTTTCAGAAGCTTTAGCTCAAGCTTGGACAGCTTTCCCATGCCTGTTGCGAATATGCAATGCTTGTTGCTAGTCCAAATCAATGCTCGGGGCGAAACTCCAATGACCATAGAGAGGTCTAACATAACGTAACATGGAGTACCTATCCAATGCCTATTGGAAAGGGTAACACTCATTATGAGGTCTAAAAGACTTTAGCAAAAGAGCATCATCTAATTAACGTCTATCACTCATCCTTCAATGCCCGTTGAACTTGCACAATGTCCATTGAACTTGTTCTAGTCTTTAAACATTCATTGGGTCTTAGGGTCTCATGTTCTCCAAACATTCTCCCCCTACCATTCACAACAATCTCCCCTTTTAACGTTTGTTAGGCCTGTTCATATCATCAAACATTAAAGTCCAAACATTAGAACTTCTCTTGATTTTGTTATAGTTTTGTTATCCTTCAAAACAATAGTTTTTATTATCATTCAAAGTAGAGGAGTGAGTCCAATTCCTTAGGGTTACATGTTCTCTAAACATTCTTCCCTTGGCATTCACAACATAGTTGTTCATTAATATTTGCATCACCCCTTTACCCATAGAACATGATGCCCTAAATTAAGGAGTGATTATCGATTTAATGGGCATTTCCTCTAGCCCATCTAAACAAACATTAGAGTAGCTAAGGCATCAACCGTTGCATTCTCTTCCTTTAGCAGATGATGGAATATGACCTAAAGATTTTGTACCAATCCCTTTGTATGCTTAAGATACTGACTTAAAATGTTTTTCCTTTAGTTTCCATTCATTTGTTATATACAAACGCGACTAGCAATGAAACCCCAAACACCTTTACTATCTTTATACTTATTTGCTTTAGGAGCTAAAGACTGAGTGCACATGCCTCATACTCAACCATGTATTGGTGCCTTTGTAGTCCAGCTTCTTAACTACAGGAAAAAGCTCCCTTTTTTGTATAATCAAAATTACCCATACACCTGCTTTTTTTTCTTTTTTATATCTCGTCAAAGTATACTCTTTATCCTTGAGGCTCAATCGTTCTTAGTCCTTCATCCGAGAACTAGTGGAATTCATGTTCTCCGTCAAGAGGTTGTTGTACTAAATACACTAAGACTGCCAATCCTTTGATCACCTTTTAGCCACATACATAATGTCGAACTCAGTCGATATGATCAATAATTTTGCCAACCTTCTTGCTAGGGATGAGACATCGTGTAGGCACTTAACGAAATAAATCTTTGAAACTACTTCTATAGAGTATGATGAAAAATAATGCCTTAATTTCTTTGTCACCAAAACCAATGCTAGACAAGTCTTCTTCACCTGGTTATACTTTACATCATATAACAATAACTTCTTGCTAAGATGGTGCATTGACTGTTTGTTCCCTATTTTGTCTTCCTGAACTAACATTGCACCAATAGAGCTGTCTTACTATCAAATACAAGATCAATAGTTTTTCAAGCTTTGGTGGCTTTAATACTGGTAGGTTAGTAAGATATTCTTTTATTCTCTCGAAGGCCTTTTGGCATTGTTCATTCCATTTCAATTATTGATCCTTCCTTAATAGCTTGAAGATCGACTCACAAATGGGAGTTAAGCTTACTATGAACTTGCTAATATACTGTAAACGACTTTGAAAACCTTGGATCTCCTTCTCTATCATAGGTGTGGGCTTATCCTAACTTGCCTTTACCTTATCTAGGTATACTTCAATTCCTTTTTCATTGACCACGTGCTCTAATAGCTTGTCGAAGGTGGCCCTGGACATACATTTTTAAGGATTTAACCTCAAGTTATACTTATATACTCTCTTAAGAAATTTCTCCAAAGCTTTAAAGTGCCTTCACTTTATTGACTTAACCATCATGCCATCTACATACACTTCATCCTCTTTATGGATCAAGTTATGTAATAGGGCAATTTCCATTTGCAAGTAAATTACTCCTGCATTCTTAAATCCATATGGCATTAATTTATAGAAAAACATCCCCCATTCTATGATAAAAGCCTTTTTCACCACCTTTTTCGTGATAGCTATGAGAATCTGATTATACTTACATAACCCATCTATGAAGGATTACATAACACAATTTGTGTCGTAATGAACTAACATGTCTATATGTGGTAAAGGAAAATTACCCTTTGGGCATGCCCTGTTCAGACCCTTGTAGTCAACACACATCCTTACTTTCATCCTTCTTCGATACCGTCACTATGTTGGGTAGCCATTCAGGGTAATCTACTACCTTTAGAAACTTAGCATTCAATTGTTTTGCTACTTCCTCATTGACCAACTGGGCCCACTCAGGTCTTATCCTTTGCTACTTCTGCTTCACCGGTTTCATGTGTGGGTAGGTCAAAATTTTGTGTTCTTCAATTCACTCGTCAACCCATAACATGTGTTCTTATGTTCAAGCAAAAAACCTTTGATACTTTCTGAGCAGTTGTTCAAACCTTCTTCATTCCTTTAACTTGACATTACTAGGAATGAGTATGATTTTTAGACTTTTTCTATCCGCCAACATTAAATGTTGTACGCACATAATCAATGTTAAATATGCTTATGAAATGATGCATGCTATGCACACTATCATCAGGAAACACATCACACAAATAAGCAAACTCTCCATTCATTGCCTTAAACTTATAAAGCGATACATCATCATCCTTAAATAGATTAGAAATAAGAACATCAACAAAATTTAGAAAGACAACTTCCTCTAGTGTAATAACTCTGTGTGCACGTCCTTCTCATTTTCCTTTATACCAGCTAAAATGTTTGTATTGTTACCCTACCTAACATTTATTTCGCTCTCATTTACTGTTCCTACTTCAATTCTTGTGACAACTTTGACAATCCCATCAAAACACTATATCATTTGATTTTGATCACCTGTTAGCTCAGTCTTTAGGAAATATGCCTAAAGCTTTGCACTTTCCTCCATAGTTGGCTCAATCTCTATCATATGACCTTGTATTTCCTTGCTATCATCTTCCTCGATGGAGTTTACAATCATATCCTTTAATTTTATCCTTATATAAGTAGCTTCAGCAAACTTGTACGACTTGATATACTCTTATTTTGGATCTGCAAAGGTGTGTGTTTTGTTCATCAAGTTAGATCCCTCATTTGCATAATCTTACATAGTGACCCCATAATTTTTGATCTAGAAGATATTGTTCCATGTATTCATCGGTGTCCCCCTTTTTATCATTCCATGGCCATGTAGACTTAGAACTATACAAAACCACAAACTAACATGGTTCCTAATCATCCACTTTTTTTGTAATCTATTGCCTTTCTTATTTCTCTTTTTCTTCTTCCTTTCTCTTGTTCTTCTTCCTTTCTTCCTTTTTTGATGGATCTCGATAATTCTGATATCCTAGTTCATCAACATCCTTTTGGAAAAAAAAACCTATCGAGTTCATCTATGTCACCGCCTAATGACTTATCATTCTCAACAGCCTCTTACACGACTTCTTCAATAGCTTTCCTTTTTTTCATAAAGAAATCTAATAGTGGTCCATGCAAGTCCCTCATTTGTAGCTCTGATCTCTTACCATAATACCCCAATTATTTCTTTATAGTTTGAGTGGGCATATTTGGGAACTCTGATATGCTAGTAGAATTCTTCCTCAATCCTTGTCCTACTAAAAAATTCATGTTTTTCATAATCCCCATTACTGTTGGATCAACCTACTTGTCAGTTACTCTAGCAACTTGAAACCCTTAAAGATGCAGAATAACAACACTTAAAGCTTACATAATCTCTCCAACCTCTGCACAAATGGTTATAATCTCTCCTTTTTAAGGAATCTTAACTTTCTAGTGAACAGAGGAAGACAAACCACCCAATGGGTGATAACATGGTCTTACCAACAAAAATGAAAAGGTGATAAGAATATCTAAGATTATGAATTCCACTATTGTCTCCATTGTACCCATTTTTACCAAGATCTTGAACACACCAAAAGCTGGCTTGCTACTATCACCATAGGCTCGAATGACACTATAAAAATCCTCCAAATCTTTCTCAAATAATCCAAACTTATGCAGCTAATTTGATAGGCAGATGTTAATCCCAGATCTATCATCCACCATCACACATAAAGTCCTTCTTCCATTTACCTCTACTCGAACGAACAAAAATAAATTATGATCTCTTCCCTCTAATGGCAAATCTTCATTCGAAAAAGTGATTTTTCCCTTGTGAGTCATCAAGGCAACAACATCCTATGGAGTGGTTTCACTGGAAATGATCAGGCTAGACAAAGACTTTACCATAATCTTCTTATGTTCCTAAGATGTGATGAGTAATTCCCACACACTAATATGGGTCGACATCTTCTTTAATTGTTTTATGATAGGATTGTTATCCTTTTTTTCCTTCACAACGAGTTCATCTATCTTTTTCTCAACCCTTGGTTCATTGAGAGCTTTTTTGTTAAGGTAGTATTTTTTGCTGAATGGCTTACCTGCTCAGTTTCTTTCTATTCATTACTCTCCTCCCATAGTTGAATCATTCTTTTCCTTCACTCCTCTTTTGTCTCCTCATCTCAAATTTCCCAAGGATTAATGGGGCAAACAATTAGAGCTTTCCTTGAGACCTTATTAGTAGCAATAATAACTTCCTTGGGAATTCCCAAATCTATCATAAATTTCCCCTGACTTAGAGGAGGGACATTATGATAATTTAGGAATGGGTTCCCTCATATGATAGGCCTTCTAGAATTTGGTGGAACAATCATCTTGTTTTTAATGAGATCATGAAACTTATGCCTCAATCTATAATAGTCATCGGTGTTGTGACTTGCTCCTTAAGGAAAAACATAATAGGCATTAGTGTCATGCCCCTTAGGTAATGGATTAGAAGGTGGTTTTAGAGTTAGAGGTTTTAGCACTCCCTTCTTTTGCAATCTCTCAAATGCCTGGATAAAGGCATCCTCAAATTAGTGAGCTATCTTAGCATTCTTATCACATTGACATTGGCCATCTTATTCCCTTTAGCTTGAGGTTGAGATAGGTTACTTCGTCTTCCCCCCGTATTATCTTCTTGACTCATATTCCAAATCTTCAGCCTCCAAACCTACTTCTTAAAGGTCCTTAAAGTTCCTGACCAATATTACTCTGATTCTAGTACCAATACTAGGTAAAGCCCCCCTAATAATCATTCAAACTTGTTTTCTCTCTGTAGGCCTTATGGTTGCCTCTGACACTGTCTTCTTCTATCTTATGATGTAGTCATTAAATCCCTCACCTACTTTTTATTTTAAAGATTTCAAGTCTTGTAATGTGACCTCAAAAGCTTATCCAAGCATAATGTTTCTCAAAAGCTTATCCAAGCATAATGCTTCTTCTATCTTATCCAAATTACAAGCATAATGTTTCTCAAAAGCTTCTGCCAGTTCCTTCTAGTCTTCTCTGATAGTCTTTGGCTGGTTGAAGTACCATGTTTTTGCAAACCCTTCTAATGATAATTCAAAAAGCTTTAACATAGTGTCTATTGAGACCCCAAATACCTTCATGATTAACACATATGGGTGGATATGGTTCTTTGCATTCTGGTTCCTGTGAACTTTGAAAGCTCAGGCATGCAAAAGTTGTTTAGGAGTTTCTCAAGCTTACGAGCCAACAATTCCTCAATGTTTGTTCCCTTTAAACCTTTGGCACACATCGCCTTTTGTATTTTCTCTAATAATTTGGAAAATTCATCAAATCAAGTGCTCTCTTTTTCACTCTCCATAGGTTTTTTTAGAGTAGTAGTAGTACTCCCTCATTCCTTAACAAGCTTGCTTTCATGGTACTCCATTATGAATAAATCATCATCAATTAACAAAGGTTGAGGTGTTTCCATTACTGCCTTCCTTTTGTCAATTCTATTAACAGAGGTCTCCCTCTCTTTCAAAATCTTATTGACGTGCTTATTCACTTCCTCAACAATTCTCTTTTCCATCTTATGGTTGAAGTCAACCATCTTCCTTTCCAAAACCTTCAATGGTATGGTCAGTTCCATGATTACGTTAACCTTTTGTCTTAGAGTTTTCATCTTAATCTTCTTAGCAAGTTAGTTATCCCTTTCTTCCATGAGGGTTTGGAAGGAGCTACGATGACTGCAAGATAAGGGTTATTAGTATGATGCATGAACAAGTAAACAATGCATGTATACACAAATCATTTTTCAAAAGATCATTTCAAACTTATTCCTTCCACACACGAGGTCTAGTGGCTCCATCTTAGGTAGGGTCTCATTCTTATACCATTATGAGGAAAAAATGTACGGGGTCACCTAGGACCAAGAAAAGTTAAAGTATAGAAAGAAGACCAAGAAGAGTTAAAGTCTTAAAAGAACATATGCATAAAGGTATTAAAAGAAAGAACCCTTCAGATTATTTGAAAGAATATGCATACGAAAAGAGAAAAATCCCTTTTAGGAGAGAGGGTTGCACATGGAAAGTATTTACATAGCGGGAAATGGGATACACAAGTATTAAAATGTGGGGGATAGTTACATCAAAAGGGGTAAGGTAACATTTGTGCTTGCATTAGGGATGCCTAACCATGGTCTTTGAGGGCTTTCACTCTTCTTTGAGGAAGAAATGCAAACAAGTGGATTGCCTTATTCTAAGGTACTATTAGGTTATATATGCACCTAATGGTTGAGAGGGTTGTTATTGTTAATGACTCCTATAAGATTGGGGGGCAATTTTTATAATTCCCCATTCGATATACTCGAAGATACTAGGCTTATGAGTGATGGATCCTCTTTAAAATCTCCAATGCTCAAATAAAGCTTAAGTCTAAAGTTTGGAGAACCATCGGTTTGTCTAAGGGCAACCTAGTGCTCATGGTGAAGTGTGGAGGCTACATGATTGCAATGGACTTTAACCGATGACAAGTTTAAAATATTAAAAATGAACCAAAGATTGAATATGGAGTCAATTTTGTAGTCTCTAGTGGAGTTGCTACTGTGAACATTTTTGGATTTTGCTCGAACTAGTGGAATTTTTTTTATAACTCCATCCTTTTATCAATCAATAGAGGATCGAGAGGAGAAGGGTCTTTGCTTGGTAATGGACCCAAGATATGATGCATATTTGGAACAACATGAGATCCTTTTAGGCCTTATGTTATTCAAACCCCTAAGTCCCAAATGATGGTTATCAGTGGACTAAACATGAGACAATACATTGGTTCTATCCCTATGAAATATGGAGTTGCCACCCGACTTTTAGTTAGGACAAGAATGTTGGGAGGGAAAATCTGAACCTAATCAAATTTAATTAAAAGACTCATTTTATCTTCACCCTATCATAGATTGGTTTTAGAATATAACTTGGGGAAGGGGTTAGGCATCCCTAAACTACTAGGATATTGGGATCTAGCCTTTGAGCATCTTTGGTTGACATTTAAGTTGTTAATTGAGTTATTAATTAGTTTGATTAATAGTCCTAAGCATGTTTCTAGCACGATCAACTCATTTAAATCATCTCATCCATTTAGAAGTGAGTGAGGTCATGCATCATGGAAAAAGGTTGTCATGCATTCATTCATTTATTCATACCATGTATAAATTAAGAGGGAATGGGGGTATGTGATGTGGCATAGGAATTTAACATGCATTATTGTTCATTCACATCTCATATCACAATCATCCATAAACATCCATAAACATATTGGATGATGGTCAGGACTGCATTCTTGATCTACCACAGGTGGGAACACTTACACATAGGGGAAGAGAACAATTTAGTGAGTGAAAAGAACATAATGCAAATTAAATGAATTCATAACATAATAAAGGAACATGATACATATTATCATCTCTTCCATGCCAAGGTGCCTAAATATGCATCTAAGTCCATAATATCACTTCCCCACATCACATAGACAACATTTAATCATTATAACATAAGTATATGCATTATGAAGAGTATAAAACTATAAACATGCAATGTAAAGCATAGTGGAGAATCATAAGTGGCTTAAGGCTAAATCATCACAAAAGGAGATCATTGGATTAATGAATCTTCCCTCTAATTCATCATTAAGAGCTAGGCACCATAAGCACTACTAACCATACAAAGGGTTAAGATGTAAATCAATAAGGGTATTACATGGCTAAAATATTATTCATATGCTCCAAACATAATATAAGCATAAAAAAAAAAGGCTCTTAAGATCGTTAGAACCTTAAATCCCTTAGTTGATCATTGTCCTAAAGTGATTAAAAAAATAACCATAACCATCACTGAATCAATATAAAAGGATTTGAACAATTAGATTGAATAAACCATTAAAAAACCATTTCAAGACCCATCAAAACTCCATTATTAAAGTGGATAGGGATCCTTAGCCATCTATCCTCATCTTATTCTTCCATTAAAGTGATGAAAAACCATAAAAGATTACCTTGATGAAAGGAAACCTAAATGGGGAGAGGAAGACTTTACAAATATGTCTAATAGACAAATTGGATTATACAATCTAAGATGGGGTTTGTATAGCCTAAAGACAAGGGGTGCAGCCTATAGTCAAAGTATACAACCCTTGGTTTCATAGTTTTTGAAAATAGTAAAAAAAGAAGGATAAGAGAAGAGCATAAGAGGGTTCTAAATGCCTTATTTGATGTTTTTATGCCTTTAGAGGCTCATTTGATGATTAATATCCTTCTAAAAATGCTTAGGAAATATAAGAAGTGAAGATAATAGGCCTTGTTCTACCTTGAAATGGGTTGGGGTGAGTCAGGGTTTAGGGTTTCTATGTTATGTATGCTTTGAGAGTGAATTTTAGCAAGGTTTTATTAGGGTTTTATCAACCTCCCTTCCTCTTCAAATAGGAGGGGTATTTATATGTGATGGATGAGGACATTAGACCTTGAAATGGTTTGAGTTGTAGCATAGATGTATCTAATCACAAAGAGAGAGATGAATCTCCTAGAATTAGGGTTTGCATACTAGTTGTACAACCAAGAAAGTGTTGTACATTCATGTGTTAAAGCTATGCCGCCCTAAGGTTTAAGGGAATGACCAGTTCCAGATGGTTTGAACGATTAAGGTTTATGAGAGGGCTATACAACCATAATTAATAAGGTATATAGCCTTGCTTTATAGGTTGTATAACCCATATGCTTAGGCTTATAGTTTAGGCTATAGTTGTGGGCTTGGCTTTTGGCTTTTGGCTTTAGGTTAGGCTTTGGGCTACTTCAAGGTCTCTTAAGGATTTGATCTTTTTGTTTGGCAATTCCTTTTGCATTTTGAAGATGTACTTAGTGATTTTCATCATGAGGCTTTACATCCAGAAGTTTAGAAACTGATGCTTACAAGGGGTCTCTACATCGGTAATGACTGCAAGATGTGGTACGTGTTTAAACTAACAAGAGATCTTTTTAGGCCTTACAAAATTCAAAGGCCCAATTATAAATTATTGGTCATCGAGGGACCAAACGCGAGATAATACATTGGTACCTTCCCTAGAAAATGTAGAGTCACCACTTAACTTTGGTCAGGATAAGATTTTAAGGAAGACAAAATCTTAACCTATTCTAAGTCCATTAAAAGGCCCATTTTGTCTTCGCCCTATCGGAGATTGGGTTTAGAAATTGGGTCCTGCTTGAGAAAGAGGTTAGGCACCCTTAAATTGCCTAGATATTGGAATTTGACCTTTGGCCATCTTTGGTTCAGTTTTAATATTTTAACTAAGTTATTGATTAATCTTATTAATAGTCCTAAGCATGCCTTCAGCACAATCAATCCAATCAAATCATTTTATCAATCTAAAGGGGAGAGGGATCATGCATCATGGTATAAGAGTTATCATACATATTCATACATCCATTCAAGCATAATTTGTTTACCCCATTTGGGTACTTACTATTTGTTTACTCATTTGGGTACTTACTATTTGTTAATGACATGATTCATTTAAGCTCATGTACAACCCTACCTTATTAGTGAGATCTTCATATGAGTTATATGATTATATAAGTAAATAATCAAATAATTTACTTGATCTACATTCTTCCTCATAACATTAATGATGATTTATAAGTTTAGGTGAATCTTTGATTGCTTTCATATGTCAGTTAAATCTAAACCTATTAATAAACTCAAGCTCACTTATTATCTTTTGTCTTTTAAACTATTCCTTCAATTCAGCTTGTAGAAGTCCATAAAAGGATTGTGATCAACGTAATATAGTGCACAAAGGTATGTGTCAATATCATCTCACAAAGATGAGGGTAATAAGTATTAAAATATGATTATTCCATTTTTATCTCGAAACTGAATAATTAAGATGTTATATAAATTCTAGTATAATGAAAATAAACTAAACTAATAATTCAATGGCAAAAAGATAAAGGTAATTGAGGAAAAAAAAAGCCTTATGATAAAATACATAAGATACATGATCTCACCAATGGAAAATCATGAAATCATAATCTTTCAATGCTATGTTGAATTAAGGTTTGCAATTATCGATTATTTCTTTAGCCATTAAGTCCTCTCTCTCAAGTAGTCACTTAACTTGTAACCATTTCTCCTTAGTCATTTCTCGATGTGAAATAGAAATGCATTACCATTTTAGATCTAACAATCTGTTAAGTGATACTAATAGGTTAAGTAGGTATCTCTACTCATCAATTAACCTAAGGAAAAATATTATAGTTATATTTCAGTTTACAATCTCTTAATATATAAATGAAACATAAATCAATCAATTTGTGATCAAGCAATCATAATCATTATGTTTAAGAATCATTCACTTGCAAAAGAATGAAATCCCAACATAATCATTGAAATTATAAGTCAATCAATCATTATCCATGGCCACATCAAGGTCCTAAATCAAAGATGTAGCCTAAAAAATTAACAAAACAAGACAAATCCAAAAGCAATAGTTATCTTTCATAAAGGAAATAAGAAATAAGAGAAGAAAAGATGAAATCTCCTAATTGTTTTGCTAGATCTTCTCTTCTTCTTCCTCCTTGATATAATATTAACTTGGATTCTTGCATTTAATCTTGTTTTCTTGTCTAAAAAAGATCTCTTTTCCCCCCTCTAATCTCTCTATAAAGAAAGAGTTAGATTTAAATACTTATAAAAAAAGAGCTAAAACGTAGCTCATGATGCACCCAGGTCACAACTTACAAGCACAATCGTAGGTGTGACAGCAAATGCACTTAAAAAAAAGTTAGAACTTGTGACTAAAGTCGCAGGCATGACAAAAGGGCTCTCATTCTTCATAAATACAAATCTCTAGCTTGGTCCCCGAAGATGCCATATTTGCCTATTTTATTCCTAATTCACTCTAACCTTGCTAAAACACCTATAAAAGCATCTAAATGTGAGAAATATCACAAATTAAATTAAAATAACTTAATTTAAAAATAGATTAACATCAAATCAAGCTTAAATCTCCTTTAAAACTTTGTATAAATTAAGCCTAATAAATTCTCCCTCACTTGAATCATACTTATCCTTATGAAATAAAGAATACATAGCTAAAATTCTATCATAACTTTTACAAAATGTATATAGCCTTATCATGCTTAAAATGATAATCACTTAAGTATTATACTAGATATACCAAATAATAACTCATTTAAGCAAATGAACTTAGGTTAGATTACTACCTTTAAATGCAAACTCATTTATTTATGGAAAATTAGGAATAACAATGTCATATTTTATACATGCATTTCAACAATCCCTTTAGCTAGACCATCAATAAGCATAACCATGATGTAAGACATATTGTAAACATTAGATTTTGGACTTTTAGATGCAGAGCTCAATGATGAGAATCACTGAATGCATCCCTAAAATGTAAAAGGAATTGCTAAAGAAAAAGATAAAAGCCTTAGGAAACCTTGGAGAACCTCAAAGCTACTTTAGGAAACCTTGAAGAACCTCAAAGCTAAGTCTAAATCCAAAAGCCCAAAATTAAGTCCACAAGCAAAGCCCAACTAGTTAGCTTATGCATATGGGTTGTACAACCCACAAAGCAAGGTTGTACAATCCAAATATAAGGTTGTATAACCCTCATCTAAATCCTAACCCTTGGAATCTTTTACAAGTGATCTCCTCTTTAACCTTAAGACTGTACAACCTAAATAGATGGATGTATAACCATGTCTTGATTGTATAACCAATGTGCAAACCCTAACTCTAAGAGATTCATCTCCCTGTTTGTGATTGGATCGATCCATGGTTCAACCAAAACCATTTTAAGGTTTGGTGCATTCAACCCTAATAAAACTCTACCAAAATTCACTCTCAAAGCATATAGAGCACAAAAACCCTAAACCCAAATTCACCCCAACTTATTTCAAGGTAGAACAAGGCCTTAATCTTACATCTCTTTTGCATTCCCTATCATTTTGGAGGATATTGATTATATAGTGTGCCCTTAAGGGCAAAAGGGCATTAAAGAAAACATCTAGAAACGTACTCCCCTCTTCTACTTTCCTTTTTCTTTTCCTTTTTATTTTCAAAAACCTAGAATTTAGAGGTTGTAGAACCTTAATGTAAGATGTACAACACATAATTCTAGGCTGTATAACCACTCCTAGGCATAGTTTTGTAAAACCTTTATCTTTCTATTTGGGTTTTCTTTTATCAAAGAAATCTTTTATGGTTTTTTTTATCACTCTAATGGTAGAATAAGATAAGGCTAGATGGCCAATGATCCTATTCACTTCAAAAATGGAGTTTTGATAGGTTTTGAAATGGATTTTATGGTTTATTCAATCTTAGTATTCATGTTGTTGTATGTTGGTTTAGTGATGATTTTGATTATATTTTAATCACTTTAAGGTAGCGACAAAGTGAGGAACTTATGGTTCTAAGTATATTGAGAACTTTTCTAGTGTTTGTGTCTATACTTAAAGCATGTGAATAGTATCTTGGCCATTTACCTCTTATTTGATTTGCATTCTATCCCTCTTGATGGTTAGTAGTGCCTATGGATAATATTAATATGATGTTACTTCCTTTAGTCCTTTTCATGTGAAATATTAACATAATATCATCAATGTTTAGAAGGAATTAATTATGAAATATATGTAAATTATAAAACAAATAGGTTGTGATCCTTACATGTTGCCACATTTAGTTTCATGTAATCAATACACACTCTCCACCTCGTTACAATCCTAATAGGGATAAGCTCATTATTATCATTAGTCACAACAGTCATCCCTCCCTTCTTAGGAACTATTTAGATCGAACTAACCCATGGGCTATCAAAATAGGGTAAATGATCCTCGCATCTAATAATTTTACCACTTTCTTCCTATCCACATCCTTTATATTAGGGGTAAGCCGTCTTTAATGTTCTGTAGTAGGTTTGTGATTGTCCTTTATTAAAATTTTATGCATACAAAGTGTAGTACTAATCCCCCCTAATGTTTGCTATGGTCTATCCCAAGGCTCTAATCCTTTTCCATAACACCTTTAATGGTTTTTTTCTCTTGTGTTTAGTTAAGCTCATTAAAAATCCTAACTAAAAGGGTCTCATCATTACTGAAAAATGCATACCTAAGATTAGGAGGTAAACTCATGTTGAGGAGGTTTAAAAATGGAGGATGGGTGTACCTTAAGATATTTCTCATAGTATAAAGGCTTAACAAGAGACAATGAAGAAGAAAAAAGAGCATCACAAATTTTAGAGTTAGGATACTTCTCTATATAACGTCTTCCCCTTTTTCTTCCTTTACACTTACCATGGCCACCGTTTTGATTTTCGGGGTTCCTTCCTTTTATTGAAAGACTTCTTTAGTGCACTATTTGATCACATCAATCCTCAAGCATCGTTCATCCTCCATAGGCTTTTTGATTTCCTTATACATGTTGAGAACCACTATCTCATCTCCTACTCTTAATATGAGTGTGTCTTCCTTAACATTAACCAAAACACCTTGGTTACTAAGAACGGTCATCCTAAGAGTAATGGGATTTCCCTATCCAACTTCATGTTAAGAACTATAAAATCCACTATGATGATGAACTTATCTACTTTGATGAGCACGTCTTTAACTATTCCTTCAAGATACATGATTGAATGGTTTATTAGTTGAAGGGAAATCTTGATAGGCTTCACCTTGTCAATACCTAGTTTTTCAAAAATAGACAAAGACATTAGATTGATGCTAGATCCTAGATTATAAAGAACTTTTTTAAAAGAAACATGACTAATATCAGGAGGTAGAGTGAAACTTTGTAAATCTCCTATTTTTGGTGGCAACTTATTGAGTAAGATCGCACTACACTACTCAGTCAATGTGACTCTCTTATATTCCTCTAATTTTCTCTTCTTTGAAATAATGTCCTTTATGAACTTTACATATTTAGGCATTTGGGCAAGAACTTCCATAAATGGTATGTTGATTTCAATCATTTTAAGAATGTCTAAAAATTTTGCAAATTGATTGTCCGTTGAATTTTGCTCGAGACTTAAAGGGAAAGGAATGAGAGGTATGTAAGGTTTGACCTTTTTTGTAGGATTGTCCTCTTGGATTAGTTATTCTTCTTTGACTCTTTTGCCCTATTCTTTTGTCTCTTCCTCCACTTTTTGTTAAAGTTCCCCACCACTCTTTAAGGTGATGGCTTTCACTTAGTCTTTTAGGTTAGTTTTAAAATTACTAGGTAAGGTACCTTAAAATTTACAATTAAGGGCATTAGGTCCCACTTAGATCTCTAGGTTATGGGTGGAAGATGATTGATTTTTATCGGCATAGTCCATTTTGGCCTCAATTCTCCTCACATTGTTCTAGCCTAGTATTTTTAGAGGTCATGAATTTCACTAATAGGTTTTTTAGGCTCAATTTCTTTTATTGAGGTTGGTAGTTTGGTGGTGCGGGTTGAAAATTAGGTGGTGCCCTTTGGGCTTTGGGATTTAGGGTATTATTATTAGACCAAAAGAAATTAGGGTGATTTTGTCGACCTGAATTATAGGTGTTGAAATATGAATTGTTAGGTTGACAGTTGAAATTCCCCACATAATTTACTTGCTTTTAGGCAAACAGATTCCCCACTAGGAAATTAACACTTTCATGCATGTTTTCCACACATAAATCATACATAGCCTATAAGAAAGAAGAGGACACAACATTACAATTAAAAGCATTTAAGAGTTTAAACAAGGTGGATACATGAACTTGCAAGGCTTCGAAGCCAACCATGTTGTGGATCTTCACTACTTTCTTTAGTAAAGTCCTTTTATGAGCTTAGTAGTTATTGTTTGCCATTATTTCAAAAAATTCATAGGTTGCATTAGTTGTTTACTGGGATAGAGATCCCCCTAATTGCTTCATTTATAGTTATTTTGATTTATCCTAAAAGTCCATTGTAGAAGATGTTCATGATTGACCATTTTGGAATTTGATGATCTGGGCGCCTTCTTAAAAGTTCCCTGAACCGTTCTAAAGCCTCATTCAAAGTTTCCCTATCCAATTTGCCAAAAGTTGTGATCTCATTTCTAAGGGGAGCTCTCTTTATTGGAGGAAAAATATTTAGCCATAAAGGCTTGAGAGAGTTGATCCTAAAGGTGATACTCCTAGATTCCAAATAATTGATCCCTGCCTTAGCTTTGTCCATGAGAGTGAACATGAAAAGGCATAGTCTCACCATATCTGTAAATATTTTATTTTGTCTAAAAGTGTCACAAATCTCCAAGAAATTAACCATGTGTGTGTTTGGGTCTTTATAGAAGAGGCCATCACATTTTAGAGTATTTGTAAGCCTTTGAATGAATGTCAGCTTAATCTCAAAGGTAGTAGCATTAACAGTTGGTCAAGTGATAACTAGTTGTAATCCTTTAAGAGGAAGCATGGCAAAGTCTTTTAAAGGATGATCTCTTAGATTTGCCATCTATTGCTTTTGTTGCTATTTTTGCCTTCTCTGGTTTAGGGTGCGTTTAATTTCTAGATCGAGAGGAAGCAAATCTTCTTTATTCTCTTGATTTTGGGTTCTAGTCATGCACTTAAAACAAAGAGATAAAAAATATGTTCAAAATAATAAAATTATACAATAATATAGAAACAAAACCATTGTATTAAAATCATTAATCCTCAACAATGGTGCCAAAAACTTAACAACAAGTGTGTGCTATATGAAAGCCCTTAAACTATAAGTGCACAGTTTAGAAGTAATAAGGTGTACTTATGAGTATAGACATCATTCCCATGAGGATCGCGTTGAAGTACTAAGTATCTTGTATATTATATTATTTAGAAAATTGAAAAATGATAATGAATAAAGTTATAGTTAAGGAAATTAGATGAAACACTATTAGTCGTAGGTCATAATCAAGGAATGAGAGTGGCTAGGGGTTCAATTTCACTTGATGATCTTATATGGGTTTCTTAATCCTTGTCTAATTGATTAATGCATCATGTGCTATTATTGAGTCGCTAAAGTGATCAATTAATCTCTCTCGAGTAGAAACTGACATATAAAAAAATGTTAAGCTGAAGGTTCCTCAACTCAAAAGCCATATATCATTCAATTACCTCTTCGAAGCAAGCCTCTATAAATAAAAATGGGTTGTTAAGGTTCTTAAACTTAATAACAAAGTAAGGGAATTGTTAAAGGTTCTATTTTTTGAAAGGCATGTCTCAATTGTCTATTCACAAAACTAAGATGATCAATGACCAGTTAATAAAAAAAATGCACTTAACATTTGCTAGTATAAATAATGAATGAAACTAAGAGGCTTAGATTAAGACATCCCAATGTAAATCAAACATGATCCATTTACAACCCTAACCAAAATGAGTTTAGTTCATAGTATAATAGAAAGATAAAAAGAAAATAATCAATCTAGCCCCCAAAGTAGCCATGAGCTATTTCTTGATTCCTTTGATTGTTTGCACCTTTCTCTCGTTAAAACCTTGATGATAAACTCTCTTGAATGATGTATTTCTTCTTAGGATTTATCTTCTTCTTATTTTTAGCTCAATTTCTTCCTTAAAATAATGTTATTCAAGTGTTTACTAGTTAGGAAGCTTTGAGTGTTCCATAAATGAAAATTTTGGAAGGCCATAAAAAATCTCACTTTTAGGTTCCAGGGGAGCATGCATATATGGTGGTGATCTTTTGTGATTGGCTTATAGTAAAGGAAACACGATTATGCTTCACAAGTGTGCTTGATTCCTTTCATTGTATCCTTTCACCATGACCATTCACTTGGTCATGTTGCATGTTTCTATTTTCTTGATCTTTCTCTTTATAAGGAGGCATGATCGTGCTCTTGGAAGCATGGTCATGCTCATCTTGATGCCTTTTGACTTTAAGTGAGGCAAGTATTTGCGTATGGTCGTGCTTCACCTATTTTTCTCCCTTTATTCTTTACCTACAAACATAAAATATCTTTAATGAGGCTTAGTTAAAGGCATGAATCATGTATTAATTCACAAATTTAGAAGGAAATAACATGTTAATTATTAAAACAATGAGTCTAAGCAAAGAGTAAATAAGCAAAGAGAACAACTAAAAGAATAACTAAAAGATGAAAAGAAAATTGATGTTAAAAAGACTTTTACTTACTCTCAAACTTTGGAAGAGTGTTTGAATGAACGTGTGAGTGAAATTATGGAGGAAAAAGGCTATTTATAGGGGAATGCAGTTAGATTTCAGTTAGAAAGAGTTTGAATTTCAAATTTGCTAAAAAACCCCCTTAATTTTTTTTAGTTAAGTACACAAAAGTCAAGGGTGTCATAGTCTGTAATAAGTGTCATAAGCTTGATAACCCCAAGCTCATTACAGAGTGTCCTTAAGTTATGAGCTGTGATTTAATTCATAGCTTGTGACTCAGCTAAACCTTATGCCCATCAAGCTAGTCACAACTTATGACCTTTGTCACAGGTATGATAACGAACAACTCTGATGCCTTTAAATTTTTGCAAAATTAATTCCCTTATTGCAAGATATCCTTAAAAGGCATTATAAATGCATGGATAATGATAAAATTCATCAAATTGGAATTTTCAAAATGCATAATACATCTTTAATTAAACTTAAAACACAAAATTAACATCAACTAATTTCAAATACACATTAAAAACTCAAAATCAACTTCAACAAAGTCCTAATTAACATGAACAAATTTTAAAATTGAAAATAAACACACTAAAAGGAAAGGAAAGTGTAAGGTTTTAGAGCCTAAAAATCTAACTCCCAAAGGATTACATCTTCAATCAAAGAACATTGAAACTTCATCTTACTCATTTTTAGGCCTTACTCTACCCTTTTTAGCTTTGGGTGGTCTCCCTATTCCCCTTTTTAAAGTGTAAACCTCCATTAGTTCTTCTCCTACCTCTTCCTCATCTCTAGAAGAAGACTCCTCCACCTTAATGCTCATTGGGACTCCTTTTTCTCTACACTTCATTGCTACTATTTGCTTAAGAGAGAAGAGAATCTCATTTTCTTTTGAAAGGGATCTATGATAATAATAGAAGTTTGTTTCTTGCTCCAAAGTTAGTTAGTTTCTTGCTCCAAAGTCAGTTAGTTTCTTGCTCCAAAGTCATGTTGATTTAGGCGGTGGTGGAATCCTAGGTTTGGGTGATTTGAGGTTGGTTGGTGGGAAGGGTAACAGTTGTATTTCTTAACTTTGACTTAGAGATGATTCATTTGTGTTCTTCAATTGCCTCAATAGATGTGAAATATAGTAAAATCTGTTTCCTTTTCTATTTGTAACAATATTTCCCTCCTAATGTTATTAGGATATGGAATTCTAAAACATCTAAAATCTTCTACACATCGATCCTAAATAAAAGGGTTACTAACTTCATCTTCATTACTATTTTGACATGAAATTTAAATGAGGATAATTCTAGCAAACATTCACAACATTTTTAGTGTAAAAATTTGGACAAGTAATAATATGACATAAAATGCGCATCAAATATCAAATAAAATTATTACCACCCTTCTTTGATAATTTTCCCTTAATTTGCTTATTTTGTGTATTATCATTTTCTTCCATTTTTTTTCCAAAGCAAACCAATCAAAAAGATAAAGCACTTTATTTAAAAATTTAACTAAAACTAACTAAGCAAAGAATGCTGCCTCCTAAGAGCGCTATTTTAAGGTCTTATTGCTTGACCCTTCTCATTCTTTAGTCAAGTGTGGTGGTAAAGTTAAGGACTTTTTCATGCTTCTTTTACTTCATCCCGTAGTAGGGCTTGAGAAATTTTCCATTCACCATGAAAAATTTTCCTATTTGGTTCGTAATGGCAACTGTTCTGTGCGAGTAAGTTTTCGTTACTATGAAAGGTCTAAACACCTTGAATTCAATTTTCCTAAGAACAACCTCAATTAGGAGTTTAATAGAAACACTTGTCCTTCTTGGAAGGTGCATTGCATAATGTGCTTGTCATGCCACTTCCTTGTCTTCCTTTTGTAAATAATGGCATTTTCATATGCACCCAATCTTAGCTCTTCCAACTTTTCTCTCTCTTCTCATTTGTCATCATTAATCTTATCTTTTTTTTAATACCTCTCCTCTATAATTAATGTATTCTTGGTCTTGTAAACATCAAACTCTACTTGTTGATCTCCTATTCTCAAAGTTAACTTCCATAGCTCCATATCTATAAGAGCTCTATCCATGCCTAGGAATGGTCTCCATAGTATGAGGGGTATCTCATAATCTTCTTCAAAATCTAGCACCATAAAATCCACTAGAAATATGAATTTGTCCACTTTGATAAGAATGTCTTCAATAATCCTTATAAGATATTTTACAATCCATTTATTATTTGCAAAGATATCTTTATTTTCTTGAGCTCTCCTATCTTTAATTCCCTTAAAAAAAAATAAAGGCATCAAATTAATACTAGACATAAGGTAACAAAGAGCTTTATGAAATTCTATTTCACCAATTTCGTAAGGTATAATAAAACTTATTGGATACTTGACTTTTTGAGGAGGCTTATTTTATGAAATGGCACTATAGTCTTCCATGAATGTTACTACTCGACACTTCTTAACCTCTTTTTATTGGAAATTAAGCCTTTGATAAATTTGACATAAGATGGCATTTGAGCTAATGCTTTAAGGAGTGGAATGTTGATGTGAATCTTTTTATAAACTTTAAGGAATTTGGTAAAATCTTTAATTGTTTTATCTTTAATTGTTTTAAGGAATTACAAGGGTCTAGATGAATTTACTATGTTTTTAGCTTTGAACGAAGATTTTACCTATTTCCTTTTTGACATGCTTCATAAACTCCTTGTTTTGCAAACTTGATTTCATGTAATCTTTCAATCGAATTTTTCTTTTTCAACTTGTTGAGGAGTTCCATGGTTGCATGTCCTAGCCTTCTATGTTAGGTATTGCCTTCATCCACTATAGATATTAAACACTTAGAACCATTGTTAATAAGAGAATTTAAATCAATCACATAAATGTTATGAATTCTCCTACCAATGAACAAGATTTTGTTGTCACTTATTCTTGAAACATAGCAAGCTTATGGTTCAAACATAACTCTGAGGTCCTTGTCACATAGTTGATTTACATTCAACAAATTATGTTTTAGTCCATCAATAGGCAAAACTTTATTCATAATGGGTGAATCAACACCCTTACCAACTTTAACTATGCCAATGATTTTGGCTTTCCCATTGTCTCCAACTTATACATTTCCAAGTCCTTCAAATTTCTCTACTTATGTGAAGAACTCCCTTTCTTCTATCATGTGCTTTGAACATCTACTGTCTAGATACCACTATTGCTTTCCAACTTGGGATTTCAAGCACAACTGCAAAACAAAAAGATCATTTCTTAGGTACCTAAATTTTCTTAGGTCCTACAGGGTTAGTTATAGCCATCTACTCATCATACCTTTTAGCAAGGCAATGATAGGCAGTGTGGACATAACCACCATAATAGAAGCACTCACCATTAAAATGCACTAGTGTCTTATTTATAGATAAAGCATGCACATGGTGTTTGTAAGGTTCATAATTCCTCTGAGCTAATTGTCTGATAGTGTTTCTTATATGAGGTTATCTCATGTAACGTGTAAACCTATATGCATGAGTATGCCAATTTATGTGCCTTTGGAGACTTTGTCTCTTAGGTTTGTAAGAGTTATACATGTAGGTATAGTTGGCTCTAGAAAGAGCATGTCTTAATTGTGTGTGAGTAGACTGAGACTTAACCTTCGTGCCATTGATCTTGGTATTTTCCCTTATGGAAACTTTAGGCATTCTCATAGGTTTGGGCACGGTAACTTCCTTAGCCTTGACAAAGACTGTCTTAGAAGTGGAAGGAGCAGTAGAGGTAGAAGGATTATATCCTAGTCCATGTTTTATGGATGGGCTCCTTTGACTATTATGGATGAGTCTAGTTTCTCTTTTCCTTTGGTAAATTTACTGAGATTTTCCCTAAGCTTAGAGTTATCAGCGGCTAGAGACTCAACCTCCTTAACTAAGGTCTTTTGACTCTTATCGCAATCATTTAAGGATTTATTCTCTTTCTTAAGAGTAAAGGTGTTAAACTTGAGAGTCTCTAGTTTCATTGTTAGCTTGGTGATAATAGAATATAGCTCATCCCTAAAACAAGAGTCAAGAGGATTTACCTCATTCTCACCATCACTATTAGTATTGTTGTTGGAGGAGTGCTCACTTGAGGATTCATCTGATATTTCCAGAATTTCCATGAGAAATAGATTGGCTACCTCTTTTCTAATGTCCTCCTCATCAAGTTCAAAGTCACTTGTATCATCCCAAGTAACTGTGTATACTTTCTTGTCTTTCTTAGAAGTGTATTTCTTAGCAGGAACTTTGCTCTTCTTTACCTTGGGATAATTTGACTTGATGTGCCCTTTCTCATTGCATCCATAGCAAATGAATTAATTCTTACTACTTTTCTTATTGTATCTCCTTACCCTTTTGCTTTGAGAGAAATCTTTTCGTTGTTTGTTATAAGGGCAAGGTCCTCACCTTTACTGTTATTTTCATCATCACAAGAAGAAGATGTTAGTAAGCAAGAAGAATAGGGGGATTCAGAGCATACCTCTTTAGCTTTTAGAGTTGAGTCTTTCTTTCTCATTCTAGAGCTTTCAGATGTCTTTTCAAGTATGATTTCATGAGCCAGAAGCTTTCCCATAAGATCATCTAGAGATAGGACTTCTAGATTGTTAGCCTCCTCTATGGTTTTCTTCTTAGTTTCCCTATTTATCCTTAGGAAGAGTAATTAAGATCTTAGCAAACATATCTTCATTAGAGTAGGACTTTCCAAGAGTTTAAGAGTGCCCACAATATCAATGAACCTATTGTACATATTAGTTATGGTCTCATCAGGCTGGTATACAAAAGTTTCATATATATAAGTATGCATTTGTATGTTCTTCTTATTAACTTCACTGGTGCCTTCTTGCTGAGTCAACAAAGTGTCCTAGATTTCCTTTAGAGATGTGCACATTTGCAACATTGCATATTGAGATTTGTGTATAGCATAAAAGAGAACATGCATGACTCATTTATTTTTGAGATTTGACTTTTTTTCTTCTGTTGTCCATTCGCTTTTGGGCTTGGGAACATGAACATCTCTAACTAATTTTGTTGGAACCTCTCTCCCTTCTTCAATAATGTCCCATAGATTTATGATTTCACTATCTAAAAAGATTTCCATATGATTCTTCCAATGCCCGTAGTTGTCTCCTTTGAAGAATGGTGACTTATAGATTGATTGTGATTCCTTATGACTTCCCATGATATTTACTCTTAACAATCAAGCCTTGATAGAGGATAGGCTCTAATACCAATTGTTGTCCCTTAGTGCCCTAGAAGGGGGGGGAAGGGGGAGGGGTTGAATAGGGCAATGGCAAGTAAAACTCAACAGTTGATATATGTGAAAATTAAGAGAAATAGACACAATCAATTTATAAAGGTTCGACACAACACTACCTACATTCTCTCCTCTAGTCTTCCACTAAGACTTTATTATGAAGATAGACTGTAAGTGCTATCAATCACCTTTACACAAGTAGCTTTCAAGCAATACTAAACTGTTACAATTAAACTTATGGGTGCTATTAAAACTATTTCCCAAAGTAGTTTATAAGTACTACCTTAAACCTTTTAACAAAAATGATTTAGACTTAACAAAGATCTTCTTAAACAAAAAAAAAAAAAATCTTTCTCTAAAGGATTTACAAATTAAAGATGAGAAAGAATACTCTCACTCAAGTAGTAAACAATAATAATCATACTCATAAATTATATTTGACTTGGTGGAGAGCTTTAAGAGATGTCTTTAGCTTGTTCTTCAACTCTATTTTTGAAGATGTCCTAAGCAAGCTTTGACAATTCATCTTCTCTTAAAGCTAGATCACACTTATTTCACCCCTTTTATCAAATATTGTTTTCACAATAGAATAAGCTCACTTTTGACCATTTCTCAATTTTCAATTTGCTTAATTTTGTTGTGGGAGAGTCCTTTTATAAGTAGGGACACATAACTAGCCATTATAAGGAAGGCTGCCACTTCATGTTAAAAAAAGTAATTCAATGCCTGTTGCATTGTCTCCATGTTCGATATTGGGTGAAAATACAATTTCAACGACTGCTGATTTCATTGAAATGTCGGTTGCAACTAGCTGTTCAAGAGAGATCTGTCTATATGCTCCTCTCTTGATTTTTTTAATTTTTTAGTCACCAATTCCTTTAACGACTATTGGAGCTACTCAAAGCTTATTGAAATTAAACTTCAACTTCTGTTGGGATATAGATAATGCCTGTTGAAAGATCTCCAAGAGGATATGAGTTAGATGCTCTATTTTCTTAAGATTTTGTATAGTGTTTCAATGGTGGTTGTTTTTGGTTCAATGCTCATTGAAAAGTGTCCTAATGCCTGTGGAACATTTTATCATCTCTCATTGGAGAGTCTAAAAACTCTAGGTCTGCCTGAATACTTTTCTAATGCCTGTTGGTATATGCCCAATGCATGTGTCAAGCCTTTGAGGTTTTTATGCACATCGAGTCTCCAATACCTATTGCAAAAATGTATTGCCTATTAAGTTATCAATCATCAATGCCCATTGTAAAAATGTAATGTCCATTGAGAAGGTTTGCTTGCGAATCTCAAGAGCTTTTAGCATCCAACACTTATTATGCAATGAAAGAGTGTCACTTCAACACCTATTGTGTATCTTCAGTGCTTGCTGTTGAAGTCACAATTCCAAGAAAACACTTCATTTTAAGACTTTTGATCAATAATTTGATGTACCTGCAAGATCTTTGACATAAACTTAAATAGGAGTAAGTTTTTAGATGTGTTTGTAATCATCAAAACAAGCTTGATTTACAAAAACTCCCAACTTATATCCAACATTATATGCTCAATATCAAAATCTAAATTACTCAACAACTTGCTATCTAGCAAAAACTTATTTTAAAATAAAATTTTTAGCTTTTTTTTCTAAAACATGTTTGACTATAAAGTAGTCAATTTTTAAAATAAATTTTATATTAACTAAATCATCTTCAAATTTTGTAACACATAAAATAATTAACAATAATTCTTTTTTAATAACATAATACTTCATCTGAAAAAGTTCTTGAATTTCTTTTATTTTATTTTGAATGTTAGGATTTCGTAAATTATCATCTATTCTTAAAATTTTTATTTTTTTTGTTAAAAAATTAATTTGTTTTTTCTTTTGATTAATAAAATTAACATTGGGATAAATAGAACATTCTTGTAAAAGAATTATTTCTTTAGTAGAAATAGGCTGAACAAATTTAAAATAAATTTCTTTTCCAAAAGTATTTTTAGTAATACCTTTTTCACTAATACCAAAGGATAGATCAAAGTAATAAAAGATTTCCTAAAATAGCACAAGTAGTAAGATTTTTAACAAAAACAAGCAGAGTAAGAAAACAAACACTATCGCAACAAATTTTAGTAATAGACAATTTATAATTAACATTCAATTTTTCACCATTAGTTGTGTAAAGTCTCTTACTAGAATTTTCATAGTAGATGGTGGGGATCAACCCTTTTGGAATGCAATTCATATAAGCACTAGAGTCAATCATTAGCAGTAATAGTTAAATGAAAATCATCACTTACAACTAGATTAATAATAAAAATCTATTATTGATAATTTATTTTAGAAATAACATTTTAAAACTTTTTTGTTGGCAAGTCTTTGGCTTTTCCTAAAACAGGTAAAGAAGTATCAAATTTATTTGAAGAACCTGTTTGAGCAGTAGAAACTTGATTTTGAATGAGATTTGAAACTTGATATTTTAAAATCTATTATTTGATCAAACTATTTTTAGTTTTTAATTCTAAAATATCTTTGTTAATATTTTTTACGTCTTCTTTTAAATCAATAACAGAAGGAGGAGAAACTTTGTTTTCAAATCTTTTTAAATATCATTAACATCATATCTTTCAAAATTATTAGAGGCTTTTTCCAATAACAATATCTTTTAATTTTAAAAGGTATTATTTTTGAACATTAGGATTTTATATTTTTTCAATAGCATAAAAAATTAAAATAGTTTTTTTTTTTAATTATAACATTAATAGTTTCTAAATTACAAACACAAGGACCTTTGCAATCATAATCCTTTTCAAGATTAAAAAAAAAAAATTCTTCACTTGAAGATTGGATTGCAAAGATTTCGTTAAAATCTTCATTTTAAGAGTCTAAAGAACTTGATAGTAGTATATTAATCATTTGTTCTTTTAACCTATCAAAAATATCAAGAGTGTTAAACCTATCTTTCATAAAACATTAGTTCTTAAAATGATGAATTCTTCCATATTTAAAATTCACAAGAGCCACTAATTGATTTTTAGAAAAATGTTTTTTTTCTTAAACTCCTTATTTTTTGAAGAATAAGGTTTTAAAAAAGAGGGTTTTGAAGATTTATAAAACTGATCATTTGAAGAAAACTTTTTAGATTTTTTTAACATGCTTTTTTTTTGAAAATTTATTTTTTTAAAAAGAAATGGGAATTAATTTTTTATAACCATACTGAGAAAAAAAATTTCCTAATTCTTTCTTTCTATCTTGCATCTCATATTTTAATCTAGCATTTAATTTCAAATCAATGCAAATAGCAAGACCTTCATTATTTATATGGTTAACAATCTCGTCATAAGAAAGATTATGATAGTTGATAGTGTCGTTCCCTACCCTCTTATTTGTAAGTGTGCCTTCTTAGTGAATAGCTTATATAGATTGGAAATAAATCTTTCTTTCTAAAAAGCATGATGACAATCAGTTCTAGTAAAAATTTTGGTAAGAAAATGTTTTTTTATACCACCTAAAATCAGACAATTTAGGGCAAGTGAGATTTGTTAAAATCTCAAAAGACCTAGCTTGAAAATGTTTTGGATCACTAAAAAAAAATTAGTAATTGTAAAAATCAAAGTAGCAATTGCATCAGGCTCATTAATTTGAAGGATACCTTGTCCTTCAGGTCTAGTAATTATCCTGGTAGCTGATAAAATCCAATTTTTATTAGTATTATTAACATAATTGTTCCACCAACCTTTAAGTTGACCAGTAAACCAAAAAATTAACAATTTAGCAATATTAGGGTTGGTTTGACCTTTACATTTATAGGCTGAAGTAGCCATCTTATGTAATATATATATATATATATATATATAAGGTTGGTTGCTATGCATTGTTTGATATATTATCTTTGCATATGCAACATGGTTATTTGTTTAAATGTGTGTTTGATTGAAATTTTTGTAATTATTTTTTTGCTATTTTTAGCTCTCCATCATTTAGCTAATTTCATCATTTAATTGGTATCTTATATTTCTCTTTTTAACCCCAAGGTTGTGTTAACATTGTGAAGACTTATTTTTAAAAGGAGATGCCATAAACTTTTCTATTTAGGGAGAGTATAACCTTATTATTGGATCCATTATATTTAACAATTTGTAGTTTAAAAGTTTTTTAGTTTCAAATTCATTCATTTTGGAACTTTGATATAATATCACATATTTGCATATCTTCCTTAATGAATGAAGTTGTTAGTTGAATTTGAATTCAACTTTATTCTACTTTGTGCATTTTATTTCTATTGATTATTAGTTCAATCTTTTTATCTCCTATTTTGCTTACCCTTGCCTATATAGAATCCCCTCTCTTTTTGATCTTGCTAAAGGGGGAGAAGAAATTGAACAATAGAAAAATAAGTATTACTTAAGGGGGAGTTCAATGAAATGTTTACTTTTATTGTTTTTCTCTTTTTCAGTTTAATTTAATTGTCAAAATAAAAAAAAAGGACATTATTGACCTAAGTTAGGTGTCTAACTTAGTTGCTCTCTATTTTGATCTTGACAATAAAATTAGATAGTACTAATATTTTCAATCCAATGTATTTTTTGCTAGAAAATTAAGTTAAAAAAGAGTTTAGACATAAGAACTTAGAAAATCATCTAATTCATGGAATGGACTTGAAATTGAAAATTGTTTAGATTCAAGAACTTAGAAAATCATCTAAGTTATGAAGTGTACTAGAAAAATCACCCCCAAGAAATGAAAATCATGACCAAAACCACCAGATCACAACCAAGATGGATATGAACAAAAATGGATAGACTAAATCACGACAAAGATTATGACCACTATTTTGGCCATGAAAGGCAAATCAGAACCACTATCTTAGAGTCATGATAATGATATTTTAATTAGTTAGAAGCAACTCCAATGACTAGTTAAAGATGTATGAGAAAGTGCCATGTGGCATTAACGATTATATACGGTCTTAAAATAATGAACACAAATTTGTTATCTTGACTGTGATTTAGTAGTGTTAACCATGATTTTGAGTATGATAGTGCATTAAATGTAGATTTTCTAGATGTTGGGGAAAGATATGCCACAACATATTTGCAATAGTCAGTTGGAGGGTGAAGGCTATAAATACCCCCTTTAAAGGTCCTTAATGCATGGAGAACAAATTCCATTAATGGCTGAAACCCTTGCACTTCACTTAAACATCTTTTGTCATTCTTTTAGATAATTATAAAGTTTTTACTGTTATTGTAAGGTTTGTTGTGTGCCTTAGACACTTGAAAATTGGGTTTAAGAGTGAGCCATCGAAAACTCTTATATAGGTTTAGGTGTGAGCCTTTGGAAAATACTTGTAAAGGGTTTGAGTGTGATGCTTGAGAAAATAACTATAAGGTTAGGTGTGAACTAAAACATTAAGTTGGGAGTGAGCTTGAAAAACTCCATTGTATAAAGATAGCTATAGTGAAATCCCAATCGAGGTCAGGGAGTGGATGTAAGGTTTGTTATACCCGAACCACTATAAATTTTATGTGTTCTCTTCTTCCTCTATTTAACTCTTCACTCTCTAAATTTCTACTTTACCACTAATTCAACCCTCCTTTCTTGGTGCATTAAGGCCAACAACAACTGGTCTAGTAATTCTAGGCTACGATTCATTAAGTAGTGGAACACCATAGTCTTATATAGACCTCTCATTCTTTGGCTTATTCACCATTGCATTCCTTTTGTTGTGTTTTTCCAATCCTTGTCTCCTTATACACATTCTAAAAGTTCTTTTAATCTCAGGATCTAAAGGTTCAAGATCTTGTTCTACTCAGTCTAGACTCTTAGTCCTTCACATGTAAGACAAACTATATAAGCGAAAGCTCACTTATTATCTTTTCTCCTTTAAACTATTCCCGTAACCTAACTTGTAAAAGACCACAAAAGGTTAGTGATAAAAATAATACAATGCACAAAGGTGTGTGCAGCTATTATCCAATAGAGATAAAGGCAATAACTATTGAAATATAATGATTATATTTTATTTGGAAAACAAATAACTGATATTTTATTTAAACTACTAGTGCAATGAAAATAAAGCAAACTGGAAATTTAATGCTAAAAAAGGAAAAAAAACAATTGAAAAAAAAAACCTTATGATAAAACACCTCGGACACTTGATTCACTAATGGAAAATCATGTAATCACTAATCATTCAACGCTATGTTGGATTAGGGTTTGTAATCACGATTGTCTCTCTAGTGACTAAGTCCTCTGTCTCAAGTAGTCACTTAACTTGTTACCATTTCTCTATATCCATCTTTTGATGTGAACCAGAGATGCATTGCCATTTTATATATAATTATACTTTTAAGTGATAGCAATAGGTTAAATGGGTATCTCTACTAATCAATTAACTCAAGGGAAATGATTTTGGGCATATTTCAATTTTCAATCTCTTGATTTATAAATGAAACACAAATCATGTAATTGGTGATCAAGCAATCATAAGCATTATGTTCAAGAATCATCCACTCATAAAAGAATATAATCCTAACATAGTCATTAAAATCATAAATCAATCAATGGTTACATTAAGGTCTTAAATCAAAGCCTAACAAACTAAGAAAAATCTAAAAGCAATGGCATCATTTTTAATAAAGGAAATAGAAAAAAGAGAATTAAGGTTGAAATCTCCTAATTGTTTTGTTAGATCTTCTCTTATTCTTCTTCTTCCTTGATCCAATGATCTCCTAGACTATTATACTTGATCTTGCATTGTAGCTTATTTCTCCTTATTTTTTCTGTAAAAAATGCCTATTTTAATTATTCAAAAGGTATCTTTTTGCCCCTCTAACATCTCTGTAGAGAAGCCCTAGAAGTTGGCTTTAAATACTCCTTAAAAAGAGCTAAAACATAGGCTAAAACACGGCTCATAACGTGCCTAGGTTACGGTTGCAATAACCAATGCACTTCAAGTAGGCTGTAAGCATGATAAAGGACTCTCCCACATGTTTAAATATCTAACTTAACCCCTAAAGTTGCTATCTTTGCCTATTTTGGTCCTAATTTGCTCCAAACTTGCTAAAACACTTAAAAGCATCTAAATGTGAGAAAGAACAAAAATTAATTGGAAATAACTTAATTTAAGCACAAATTAACATAAAATCATACTCAAATCTCCTTAAGTAGCTATGTATAAATTAAGTCTAACAATGATTGATATGGATAACTATCTTATTGAACTAATCAACATAATCCACACAGGTTTTTCCCACTTTTTAGACAATTTAATATAAATTTACAAAAGCTTTCTTCATTTTAATATATGTTATGAACCATGCTCGAAAAAGAGAAGTTAGCTACTAAAAATGTGTGATGGATCATTCTACTTAGCTCTTGTACCATTCTTATGTGACTTTATGTAGCATTGTTAGGAACACCCTATAAAATACAGACTTACAATAAAGGTGGACATATGAATTTTTGAGGGAAAGATGTTTGAACACTAAAAGGCTAATAAAGTTTGTTTGATGATGAACATATGTAAAAGGAGAATGATCACACTTACTACATCACTTGATAATAGGTAAAACAAATAAGAATAAGACAATAAAGGAGAAAATGTTGATATACCTTATTGATAGATTAGATGATCCCTTTTTGAGACATCAATGTTTTATTTATATAGCTTCACAAAAACAAAATGTTTTATTTATATAAGAGGATATGAACATATGCCACTTATCTAGGTTAACTCTTTATACATGAAATTGCCAATTAGTGTTATAAATGGGAATTATTTGTTACACAACACTCAAAGCTAATTACTTTGTTATTTGGTTATATTCTTAGTGTTATACTCATATTAGACATGTTGGTTATCATCTATGTTGTTTGGAAACTTTAGTTGGGAGTCATGTTTTCGAGTTTCAGGCATGTTTCTACATTTCAAAAACATTGTATTTCTAATGATTAATCACCTATATTTTATAAAATGTCATTTTCCCGTAAGATGTTCCCCATTTCCTCATGTTTCCATGCTACATAGGTTACCATCATCCATACATATATATGTTTCTAATAAATATTTTCATTCAATACTAGAATTGTATTTTAAAATTTTGTTATCAATTTTCGATAGGCAAAAACTTATTGAGTGATTTGATTCATTAGTGATGAGTAATAATTTTTAATATTATATGTAAAATTTAAATTAATTAAATAAACTCATAGTAAAAGATAAAGTCAAAATATAATTATTTAAATTTATTAGAATGTATTTGTAATTAGCATATATACAATTAGTGACTTTTAAATTTTAAAAAATATAACTATAAATATATTTGTCTTCACATTTTATGTGTTTAACCCATGTTATAGAGTTAATTGAAGGATTTAAAATATATTATATATGATTTTTGGACTAGGTTAATCAAACCTAAGCCAAAGCCCTCTTTTGATCTTGACAATATAAAGATATCGCAACCACTACCTTGAGAATTTTAGGGGCCAAAAGTTGTACTTCATTTCATAATGAGAGTCATGATAGGCTTTGTGGTTGTGACTTTCAAAGGCTTTAAAAAAGTCATTCTACGATCACTTGGGAAGGCAACTGTTGAGTGCCATGTGTTTAAGGGAACATTTGAGATTATTTGGTGACCATAATATTTAGTAGTGATCACAACTCACCCTTAAGGTGGAACATGATTCTCTAGTTTGATTTCTAGTGATGGTAGAGTGCCCTATTCTAGTGCTATTTGAAGTAGTGACCATCACTGGTAAATCTCAACTATAACCTTTGCAATCCATTAAACAGTACTAATGACTAGTTTTTGAGGAACCAATGCCAGGTTGCCAGATGTTACTTGATGTTAGACACATTTGAGGATCATAATATGAAAAATGAAAAATCTAGAATGAAAAGCATTTTGCAATTATGACATCCAGTCTCGACTGCGACTTTCCTTTTATAAGCATTTAATGTGGGATATGCCACTATACTTTGGAGATTTGTATACAGTTTCATTTGTAATAGCTCTTGTTGATTGGAACTTATAAATAACTCACCAAATGGATTTGGATGTAAAAGGATAACATTTAGTTTTCGCCAAACTCTTGTAATTTGATTTCTTAACTCTTTAACTCATTTAATCTTCGTACTTAAGATATTGAAGGTTAGGTGTGAACCATAAACACTTTGAATTTGGGTTTTTAGAGTGAGCCTAAGTGATAAAACTCTTTTGTAAGGTTATGTGTGAGCCTTAAACACAATTGTAATTAGGTTTAATGTGAGCTAAAATAATAAATTACGCATGAGCTTGGAAACACCATTAAGAGTTAGTGAAAGACCCAATGGAGAAATTAGGGAGTGGACATAGGATTTGATGATGTGACAGGTTAGTGCTATATAAATAATTCCTTTAGTTCTAAGTGCACAGGTTGTCAAGTAATAAAGTGTTCAAGAGTACATATATAGTTCCCACGATGATCAAAGATTATGTATAAAACATCTTATTCCTTGTATTATCTAGAAATCCAATATAAAATAAGGTTTAAATGAAGAATTAAAACTAAGTAAAATATGAACAAAGTAATTGCAAAGAAAACAATCAATATAAGAAGTTAACTAGGGGTTTAACTTCACTTGGTAACTTTCAAATGTGTTTCTAATCCTTGTCTAACTAGTTCATTCCACAGTACTACTATCGAGTCACTACAGTGATCAATTAATCCCTCTCGAGTAGAAATTGACATATAAGATCATGTTAAACTAATGGTTAGAGATCATGATGTTGGACTATAATGGTTAATTCTAAGTCTTAAACCACTTTTGATCTTTACAAAGTAGATTGATCAATTCTAATGGTTCAATTAAGTGTTGTTTTATAGTTTTTTAGTTAGTCTCTATTTTTGAAGTTGGATGAAGTCCTTAATCTTCAAAGAAAGCAAAGTGCCTCCTAATTCGCAACCTTAACTTCATAAATTCTGACCGCGAACTAGGCTAAGCCATGTTGACAAATTGGACAGATGGATTTGTGGCTAACTTCTCTGCTGCAGCCAATTCAAAGAGAGGAGAGCCAAAGTCACAGATGAATTCACGGTGAGTGTCACACCTAAGTCACAACCGCGAAATTTGAAGTAACTCAAAAGGGAATCAAGTCCACAGCCACAACTTAAAAAGTGTCCCAGGTGACCATTGGAAGACAAAAATTACAATGGCAACTTGTGGATAGCGACCCGAATCATGAAGAAGAAGATGAACATTTTTGGTAGGCAATTTTGCATCCTGAGTCACGGCCTGTACAAGGAGAATCGCGATTGCTACTTTTGTGAGCAGGTGAATGGCAACGACTATATTGTCTTGGTGAACGAATGGCAAGATGACACATGGACTAACAGTTAGACACAAAGAGGTTTTTCCACCATAAGTTTTGGCTCTCGTATAAAAATTGGAAAATCGCGACTGTGAAAGAGTAGTAGCAACCACAAATGAATACTGACAAGCATTTAATGCAAAAATCTGTCTAGCATACTTTGAAGATTTGATACCAGTGTTATGGCAACATCTTTTTGGTGGGTAAAGGCTATAAATACCTCACCAAACAGATGTAAATGTAAGAGAATTCATTAATTTGTAACTCAAACTATTGTAATTTTGCTACTCAATATTTTCTCTTCTTTAGGTTATTGTTTGGTGTGATCATAAACACCATTTGTAAAGGTTGTAGTGTGAGCCTGTGAAAACACTAAGAGAGGTTATCGTGTGAGCCTTAAAAACACAAGTGTAAAGGTTATTGTGTGAGCCTTCAAAACACAAGTGTAAAAGTTTGGTGTGAGCTTGAAAACACCATTGGAAGATAGTGGAACACCTAATTGCTTAGAATCGGGGAGTGGACGTAGGATCGATTATACCCGAACCACTATAAATCTTGTGTCTCCATTCTACTTATTCTTTTTCTTACCTTATTGTTTTAATTTTTATACACCAATTCAACCCCTCCTTCTTGGTGCTTAGGGCCAACACATGGAATTCCTTCATAAAGTAAAACTCAATGGATAATAATGATTTGTTAAGGTTCCTTAACTAAATAATAAAATAGGGAAATTATTAAAGGATCTGTTATGTAAAAAGCATATCTCTATTATCGGTTCATGGAACTAAGATGATTAATGGCCAGCTAATCAACACTCAACAATTACAAGTATAAATAATGAATGAAATCAAATGACTTAGATTAAGGGAAAACCAATATGAGTTAAACAATATCCATTTATAACCTTAGCATAAAGAAAATTAGCTAATAATAAAAGAAAGAGAAGAAGAAATAATCAAACTAATGATAATTGAAACCATGGATTTCAATTCCTTAAACTCTTGAATGATGACCTTTTTACTTCTTTTTGCTATTAAACCCTTGATTGATTGATTTCATGGCTTATTGGATAGTTAGTTGTTGCCCTAAATGCATTATTCCTCCTCTATTGATGGGGTTTTGCCTTCTTAAATAGTGCTCTTGAGTTATTTACTAAGTAAGAAGCTAAAAGAGAATGAAAAAAAGGAAGAGATTGGGGAGGATTTGAAAATATCATTTTTGACTTTCTTGTGCGTACGATCATGTGCATAGCCACGTCTAATGATTGTTTCTAACTTGCTTCTTGGGCATTGTGATAGACTTTTGACCCTAAACCTAACTAAATTAGCTCAAGTGAAAAACATAAAAGTTATGGTCCTAGGTATTAACTTTCCAATGGATTTTGAATCACCTCATTTATAGCTCCGTAAAGAGAGATATGCTCAAAATACCAAGTAGTACTCAAAATTTGAACTTAGGTTGCCTTCTCTGGCTATTTGGCAATTTTTTTCATTTTTAACCCAACAAAACACAAATGTACTTCCTTTAATCTTTTTTATATACAAAATGAACATAATTTAATTAATATTTAGGAAGACATTAGTTATGAAATATATGTAAATTATGCACTAAACAAATTTCCCTAAACTTAAACTTTTGCTTGTCTTTAAGCAAGAATAATTTTTGATAAAATCTAATAATTCAAATGGTTAAGAATAAGTTCAAATGTCATAAGGAGAATTTTATCTCAGCGAGAACCAACATTTTCATCAATTAAGTAATTAGCCTTACAATAATAACAAGTTCCTAACTAACATGCTTTATTTATAATCAATTAACACAATAATGTGCGTGTGTGTGTCTTGACAACTTATATCATTCAAAATTTTAACTTTTAATCACACGTAACTTAAATAAGATTCAACTTTGATTTCTTAGAAGTCATACATGACCATAGGCAAAACTATTCCACCTTTATCCACTAATGTAGATCTTAGTACCCTAAAGATCATAAGGTCGTTTAGGCTTGTAATGTACGACTATAGGTAAGGCTTTCAAGAAGTGGTCAAGTCCAAAGTAAGAGAATGATATCAAAATATAAGTTATATTAATAATGCAAATTGTAATTGTAATTACTGAGTGCATCAATAATGCTCATTCCTTGTAAGACTTTCAAAAATATATCCATACATATGCATACTTGTTCTTGGTGGCTATCAATCTTTCTTTCATTTATTTTTGTTTTTCATTTTTGTGCCCCTTTTTTGTTCTTATTCTTTTTTTTTCTTTTATCTTTTTCTTTGTTTATTTTCAATATTTTTGTTCTTTTCTCATAGTTGCAACCCTTAAACTTGATTTAGACTTTATGCTTTTAATTTCATAACTAATATGCCTTTCTTGGAACCCTTATAATTATATACAAAAGTAATAATTTACACCATCATATAACCATGTTCTAACTTATTCTCTTAATAGGGGAGGTAACATATCATTTAGGTTATATGGTTATAATAAGGATAATGGGCTAAAGAAAGAAAAAGGCTATTAATACTCACAATGAGTATTTATTAAGGCTCAAAGTGGGTGACAAGGGTCAATGTAAAATAAGGTTTAGATATTGTTATACTAGGTTGGTCAAACTTAAGTCAAATGCCTCTTTTCATATTGACAATGAAGATTGATAGGTACTAATGTCTTGTTTAAGTTGTTTTTGTAGTTTTTAAGTTAGGTTTCCATTAAAAGTTGGATGAAAATCTAAATCTTTAGCATTGAGTAAGACATCCAAATTTGTGGTTAGGATCATCTAAATTGCAACTGCGACCTTGCAGCAAGTATGGACAAACTTGGACCAGATGAATTTGCGAAGCAAATCATAACTATGATTTAGCCGAGGAAGACTTGAATTACACAGAGAGATTCGCGGTGGTGTTTGCGTCCTGAGTCATGACCGTGAATTTTATAACTGAATGGAGGGAAGCAAGAATGCAACCATAACATACCAAGTTCTAAGATAACAATTTAGGTATCAAAATTTGAGAGGGTGAATAACCTATTGCAATCGTGACTCATTAGAGTGATTTCTCCTCACCAAACAGAAGGATTCGAGGTCCCTATCATGCCTAAAAAGGATCTTAATTATGACCATGACTTTTGGTTGGTTAGTCAAACACAATGACTATATTTCTTAGAACCCTAATAGCAACATGCCATGTGGACTAACCATTAGACACAAAATGGGATTATCTACCACAATTTTAGTCATCCCAATGTAAATTGGAAATTTGCGCTCACAAAATTCCAATCACGATCGGAAAATATGTCTAATAGGAATTTAATGCAAAATCTACCTAATTTACTTTAGAGATTTAGGCATAATTTGTTAGTAACGTCTCTTTGGTAGTTATTGCCTATAAATACTCCACCAAACATACATAAATATAAGGAAATTTCATTAATTATAGCCAAACTCTTGTAAATTTACTTCACAACTCCTTATTCTTTGATTATGAGTTATTGTTATTGGGTGTAAGCATTAAACACCATTGTTATTGTTGTTGGGTGTAAGTATTAAATACCATCATTATTGTTATTAGGTGTAAGCATTAAACACCATTGTAATTAGGTTGAGAGTTAGCCTAGCAATCAAAAATTTTGTAATATGTTAATGTGTGAGCCTTAGTAAAACACTTGAGTGAGGTTTCGCGTAAATTATAGGGTTGTGTGTCAGCCATCAAAACACATTATACAAGTTTGGTGTGAGCTTGGAAACACCACCTTAAGCTGAGTAAAACACCTGATTATGAAAAATTAGGGAGTGGACATAGGGTTTGTTAACACTCGAACTGCTATAAACATGGTGTGTTCTTTCTTTCTACTTTCTTTCTAATCTCTAAACACCTCATCTTCCTTTAAATTTGTTAGTTTCCCACCAATTCAACAACCCTTCTTGTTGCTCAAGGGCCAATAAGTGGTATGAAAGCTAAGTCTCATTTCAAGTCTTAATTGTGTGAAAAAATATCAATAGCACAAGAAGGAATCTACACTCATCTCATGCCATATTTTGATGGATCCAACTATACTCATTAAAAGTATAGGATGGCGATATACTTGGATAGCAATGTGGTGGATCTTTGGGGCATCATAGCGAAAGAGTGGAAGCCACCTACTAAAGTGGTTAATGGAAGTGAAGAATTGATCCTAAGAGAATAATGGGTTGAAGCTCATAGGAGATCTAATGGAATGAACAAGAGGGCTATGGCAATCCTTCATAGTTCTCTATCAAGAAAAAAAAGAGGAAGGGTCTAACATTGCCTCACAACTCATGGGATATGGAAGGCTTTGGAAAACTAGCATGAAGGCATTACATTAGTGAAGTCTAGCAAATTAAAGATGTATGTTATTGAATGAGAGCTATTTATGATGAAGGAGAATGAAAACATCATAAACATGATGAACAAACTCGTTTTTATTATCATAAACATGAAGAAATTCGAAAGGATTCTCACCAATCATGAGGTAAAGTAAAAAATTCTTAAATCTTTATCTTTTGAAAAATTTGGTTCTAGAGTTTGCAGCATCCAAGGGTCAAATCCAGAGATTGGGAAGGTACAAACTGATATTTTCATAGGTAAACTTCTAACTCATGAGCTAACATTGAAGAAGGATGAGGAGATGAAGAAGATGAGAGGACAAGGAGACAAGATAGACAAAGCAAAAAAGAAGACATTGGCTCTCAAATCTTTGTCCAAATAAAAGGAACCAGAGGTTGTTTCATGTGAGGAAGATAGTGATAAAGAAGAAAATGAGTTGGCTATGCTTTATAGAAGAACAAAAGAGCTGAAAAGGAGAAGAAAAGATAGAAGAAACTTTAAGAAAAAAACTCCAAACCTTAAGGAAAGAATGGGTTAGGTTACAAGCTATGAGTGTGACAAACAAGGCCACATCAAGTATGACTGCCCCAAATTAAAGAAGAAGAAGAAGAAATGGGATAAGGAGAAGAGGAAGAGATTCAAAGCAACTTGGGATGACAACTCAAGTGAAGAGGATGAAGAGGAGGAAGTTGTAAATCTATGCTTTATGGCATAAGATGACTCTTCAAATGAGGTAAGCTCTTCACCTCATTCTTATGAAATTTATGATGAATTAGATGATATAGATGATGAGCTCTTAAAAGCTCTTACTTTGAGATGTGACAAATACAAGTCACAAATGAAAACTTATAAGAAAAAATGTTCCAAATTAAAAGATGAATTTAAATCTTTGAATGATCTTGTAAATGAGTTGTGGAGTCTAATAAAGAACTTAAGAAATCTATTGAGAGTCTCTCTAAGTCTTCATCTTCTCAAAATTCCTTAAGAAAGGAAAATGATACCTTGAAAGGAGAGGTAATTAAGCTTAGAAATTCTATTTCTAAGTTTCAGAAAAGGAAGGAAGCTTTAGATACATTAATTATATCCTAAAGACCCTTATTAGTTAGACATGGTCTTGGCTTCAATGGAGCCTCTTTATCATCCAATCCCCTTCTCACAACCTTTATTAGAGCTTTAACACCTAAAACATCTAGTATTGAGGTTGTTAGAAAGAAAAGTGCTCAAAGCATTCAACCACCATTGCCTAAGCATAAAGGGAAGGCACACCAAGGTTCAAAGCCTATGCTAAAAAGGGCTAATCATGCATACATTTACACCAAGAAACATGCTCACCCTAACACACACATATAAAAAGTTCACTTCGACACCTAACCATTCATGCTTATGCTCACACGCACATTATCATGGTATGAGAAATACCCCTACTCATACCAAAGCCATGTATAGAGGAAGACTCACAAGTCTAAACTCCAATGTCATTATTGCATAAAACTTGGTCATATTAACATTAATTGTTATATTAGAAAGGCTCACCTTAAATTGAAAGACCCTTTTAGGATTAACCCCCTAAGACCTAAATATGTTTAGGTATGTAAACAAAAATCATTTATTTATGTTGTGTAAGATTGTTTGATAGCCACCAATGAAATGAATGATTGGCATATGGATAATGGATGCTCAAAGTACATGACGGGCGATAAGAAGCTATTAATGGCCATAAAAGAGAAAGAACGTGGCAATATCACTTTTGGAAATAATGTCCAGGGTGAGGTAATTAGCATTGGAACTATTGGTAAGAATGGTTGTTCTCTCATTGATGATGTTTTACTTGCAGATGGTTTATGACATAATTTGCTTAGTGTAAGTCAATTATGTGATAAGGGTAACAAAGTCACCTTTGACCCTAAAGAATGTCGAGTTACCAGTTTGGTGGATAAAAGGTAGCCTTTAAGGGTTAAAGGAATGACACTACCTACCTAAGTGACTTAGACAACTTAGTTAACCAATCTTTCAAGTGTCATGTGTCACTTAATAATGAAGCTTGGCTTTGGCAAAGAAAACTTAAACATGCTAGCATGGAGCTCCTACAAAATTTATCAAAAGGAAAGCTAGTGGAAGATCTTCCCAAGCTAAAGTACTCAAAAGACAAGATATGTGGACTATGCCAAATAGGAAAGCAACATCTATCCTCTTTCAAAGCAAAGAATGTGTTAAGTACATCTAAACTTCTTCAACTTATCCATATGGACTTGATTGGACCTACTAGGAGTGCTAGTTTAGGTGGTAAGTATTATGCACTTATCCTAGTTAATGATTACTTTAAGTTTACTTGGGTATCCTTTCCAGCTCATAAGCATGGCACCTTTAATTCTTTTAAAAATTTTACAAAAAGAGTTCAAACTGAAAAAGTTACTTCCTTTCTTCTATAAGGAGTTACAATAGAAAATAATTTTAAAATGAATCTTTTGAATCTTATTACTTAAAGAATGAGATTTTTCATAACTTTTCGACTCTTAGAACACCACGACAAAATGGTGTTGTAGAGACAAAAAAATAGAACACTAGTAGAGATGGCTAGAACTATGCTCAATCAGTATTCATTGCCTAATTACTTTTGGGCTGAAGCTATCAATATTTTGTGTTACGTTGCAAATCATGTTTTCAAAAGACCCATTCTAAATAAAACTTTTTCTAAGCTTTGGAATGGTAAAATCCTAAGTTGTCATACCTAAGAGTGTTTGGATGCAAGTGTTACATCTTAAATACTAAGGATAATCTTAGAAATTTTGATTAAAAAACAAATAAAGGTATTTTCCTAGGATATTCCACCTCTAATGAAGCCTATAGAGTTTTCAATAAGAGTACAATGGTTGTTGAAGAGTCTATGAATATTGTGTTTGATGAATCTAGTAAACTTAATTGTGGGAAAGTTCTCTTGTTGATAATTTAGTAGGTGACTTTGAAAATTAGAGTTAGAGTCAACCATGAAAGAGATGGCTAAAGACCATGATGAAGGAAAGTCATCAAAAGAAGAAAAGGAACCTCAACATCGACAAGTGGAAACCCCAAATCAAGATCTTTCCAAGGATTGGAGATTCTTTAAGCATCACCTAAAGGATCTAATCATTGGTGATACTTCTAAGGGTCTAAGTACTATATCTTAACTTAATTCTTTAGAGAATAATATTGCATTTGTTTCCTAATTTGAGCCAAAATCTATTGATAAGGCTCTTAATGATGAGAGTTGGATAATTACTATACAAGAGGAATTCAACCAATTTGAGAGAAGCAATGTACATGAACTTGTTCCTAGGCCTAAGGAATACCCTATTATAGGATGCAAGTGGGTGTTTAGGAATAAGTTAGATGAGTAAGGTTTCATTACTTGAAACAAAGCTAGATTAGTTACTAAGGGGCATAACTAAGAGGAAGATATTGATTATGATGAAACCTATGCTCCAATAGCCAGATTGGAGGCCATTAGGATTCTTTTAGCTTATATATGTCACATGAATTTTAAAAATTTTCAAATGAATGTTAAAAGTGCATTTTTGAATGGTCTAATTAAGAATGAAGTTTATGTTGAACAACCTCCTGGTTTGAAATCTCATGTTTTTCTAAATGATGTTTTTAAGTTGAATTATGCCTTCTATGGTTTGAAATAAGCTCTAAGAGCTAGGTACAAAAGGCTTAGTTCATTTCTTTTGCAAAATGATTTTGAAAAAAAGGAAGGTTGATACAACTTTGTTTGTTAAAAAGCTCAATCATGAACATTCATTGTAGAAATATTGATGATATTATATTTGGTGCTACTAATGAATCTCTTTGTAAGGATTTTGCTAAGTGTATGACTAAGGAATTTGAGATGAGCATGATGGGAAAGCTTAAATTCTTTCTTGACCTACAAATCAAGCAAACCAATGAAGGGATTATCATCAACCAAGCCAAGTATACAAAGGATGTACTCAAGAAATTTGGCATGGAAGGATATAAAGTAGCAAAGACACCAATGAGTGCTACCATCAAACTTGACAAAGATGAATCGAGCAAGACTGTTAATGAAAAGAGATATCGAGGTATGATTGGTTCTCTACTCTATCTTATTGCCTCTAGACTAGATATCATGTTTAGCATATACATGTGCATTACATTTCAATATTGCCCTAAAGAATGACATTTTATTGTTGTTAAAAGGATTTTTAAATACTTACATGGCACATTGCATTTAGGTTTATGGTATCTTAGAAATTCATCCTTTAGTCTTATAAGATATTCGGATGCAAATTATGTCGATAACTTACTAGATAGAAAGAGAACTTCTGGAACTTTCCAATTCATATGAGAATGCTTAGTGTCTTGATTTAGTAAGAAGCAATTTTTGATTGTCTTATTCACTGCTAAAGTAGAATATGTGGCTGCAGGTTATTATTGCACCTAAGTTATTTGGATCAAATAATGATTAAAAGATTATGGCAAAATTGTTGATCACATTCCCATCAAATGTGACAATTTTAGCATAATAAATCTTTCAAAGAATCCCATCCAACACTCTAGGAGTAAGCACATTGACATTAGGCATCATTTTCTTAGAGATCATTTCCAAAATAGTGATGTAGTGTTGGAGTTTATAGACACCAATCATCAACTTGGAGATATTTTCACTAAACCTCTCAATCAAAAAAGGATGAACTTCATTAAGAGAGAGTTTAGAATATTTGATGGAAGTTCCCTAGACTAAAAATTTGATATTTTAAAATTTTCATTGTTTGGTGAATTGTTTTGAATGAGTGATTATTGCAGTTGATGAATGTGTAGTATATCTCTTTGGATGTCTTATTTCTTTAATGCAAATGTGCTTCTTTATGCCATTTTGCATGAATTAATATATTAAGTGGATCACATCTTAGAAGGTCAAATCTTATCTCTTCATAATTTCTTTTCTTGCTTTGTAATTCATGGTCGCGATTTATAAGCACTTGTCAAATAATTTGTCACCTATCATTTTGCAGTAGCTATTTCCATTCTCCATCGCAAATTTTTTCAAAATTCAAAAGTTTTTACTGTTGACAACATCTATTTTCGAGGAATTTTATCCGTTAGATTTTTTTCATAATTAGCGATCACGACTTGTAATTCACGTTCAGAAATTAGAGTAATTGCCTAACATTAACTCATTTGATTGCCAACTGATGACACCCACTTATTAATTGTAATTTTGACTATTTGTTACTATTTTGCACCTATTTTTTGCCTCTTTAAACCTTTGTAATAGTGTTCTAACTCATATTTATACAATCTTTTCATTTGTCCTCATTCTTCTACATTAAACCTTCTTCAAATCCTCTCTCATCTCAAATGTCTACTAAGAAGACTTTTAGAGTAGAAAAAGGGAAGGGCATAGCCCAGCCCTCTGGTCCTCCTACCCTTCATTTGATGAAAGGGATCACCAAGGAAGAAAAGGCTAATAAAAAGCCAATTCTTCTAAAATCATCCAACCTAATAAGATTTCCTCAAGGTTTCTCCTTAAATTCCTTAGAATCAAGGATGAGATCCATGCCCACCTCTCTAATTTGGGTTGGAATGAATTCAACTTTAGAGAGGAACCCAGCTACAAAGAAATCATTTGGGAATTCATGTGCACGGTCACTTTGAGCTGAAGATCTGAATATCGAGCAAGTTAGTATAGGTTGATTTTCAGGGCTTTGAGGGATCCTTTCTTTATTACTTTTGAGCAACTTTCCAACCTCTTCAATCTTCAAGTGAGGGATGATATTCCTTTCATCATCTTCGCGCTTGATATCATATACTCCATGTTTTGGTTTGAGATATCCATTAAAACTAAACACGACCCAAAAACCTCCTTAACCAAATATATTTGGATCCTTCCTAACTAGCTTCTTCATCTTATCATCACCTTTTATGTCAATGCAAGAGGTGATGATAATAAGAAGGTCTCTCAACTGTACCTAGCCTTCCTTTTCTGCTTAACCAAGAATAAACCTACCAAAACTAGTTGATACCTTATGGATCAATTGATTCACATTAGTATCGAGCTAAAAAGCCAATTTCTTACACCTTCTCATATCGCTGCAATTTATTGATATGTGGGAGCACTGAATAAGGAAAATGAGAAATTCCTCACCAAGAAGTACTTGTCATCCCAAACTTTCTTAACTTGCCCTACCTTATAAATGCCAAGGCCATACATCCTTATTCCTATACATACACCTTGGGTTTGTTTTAGGACTAAGAGCCTAGAAAGTTCTCAAGCCTCAAAGAGGAAGAGGCTCATCATTAAAGATGATGCTCAATCAATTCCACCTCATCAACCTAAGCCTAAAAAAAAAATCCTCTGCCATCTCTCTCTCCTCAATCAATAAGAAACTAGACAAAGTTATGAGGAAGACCAATAAAAGATTTCTTATACTTTCCCACCTCCATAGTGATTTGGTAAATCTTCAAGAGATGGTGGGTGCTACTGCTTACTACCTCCTTGATTTTGAGGACTGGGAGGACACTCTTAAAGGAGAAAATGATCAAGTAGAGGAAGGTGATGAAGCATAAGGAGGAGGTGCAGATGAAGACATTACTGACTCTGGAGATGATGGCAACTCTCTAATTTTCTAGCTTTTTCTTAGGCTTTTAATTTTTTTTTATTTCTCTTGTAAGTATGTGATCTTATAGTTTTCTATAAATAAAAATGTTGTTTCCTTTGCAATTATTGCTTCATATGCTAACCTATCATATGTGATTGCTCTACACTTGTTTCATATACTTATTTATCATATGTGATTATTCTATCTCAATTTGTGCTTTATATATTTGTCACCTATGCACTTTTACTTCAATTTTTAAGTTAACTCTCTTTTTTATCTTGCCAAAGTGGGAGAGAAATAGTAGTAAAAGAACTTGCATGACAGATTATCAAGGGAAGTATAAGTTGAGGGGGAGTAATAGAAGCAATCTAATTCAATATACATCATATAAATCTTAAATAAACTTATTGATCAATAAAGTGTTCTGTTAAAATTATTGATCATCTCAACTTCACATTCATGTAATTCATTTTCCTTAAGTAAAATCAATCTAAGTTGTCAAAATCAAAAAGGGAGAGATTATTAGACTAAGTTGATCAAATCTAAGTTAAAGGCCTCTTTTGATAGTGACTATGAAGATTGATAGGTACTAATATCTTGTTTAAGTGTTGTTTTTACAGTTTTTAAGTTCGCATTGAAAGTTGGATGAAAGTCTAAATCTCTAACATTAAGTAAGGCATCCAAATTCACGGTCAGGATCTTATAAATCACGACCACAACCTTGTAACAAGGATGGATGAACTTAAACCATATGAATTCCCATAGAAAATCATAGTTGCGAGCTAACTGAGGAAGACTTAAATGACACACAAAGAGATTTACAGGGGTGTTTGCATCTTGAGTTACCACTTCAAATTTTATAACTAAATGGAGGGAACCAATTCTACAACCATAACATGCCAAGTGTCTAAGATAACCATTGGAACATCAAAATTCACGAGGGTGAATAGCTTGTCACAATCGTAACTCATGGGAATGATTTCTCCTCACCAAACAGAAGGATTCACAGTCCTTATCATGCATAAGAAGGATCTCAATTACGCCCGTGACTTTTGTTGGTTAGTCAAACATAACAACTATATTTCTTGGAACACCAATAATAGCATGCCACATGGACTAGCTATTAGACATAAAATGAAGTTCTCTACTATGATTTCAATCATCCTAGTGCAAATTGGAAATTTACGATTGCAAAATTCTAGTCACAGCCACGAAATCAGTCTGACAGGCATTTAATGCGAAATCTGCCTAGCTTACTTTAGAGATTTAGGCACAATTTATTAGTAACATTGTTGGACTAGGATGGTTAATCCTAAGTCCTAAACCACTTTTCATCTTGACAAAGGAGATTGATCAATTCTAATGATTCATTTAAGTGTTGTTTTTCAGCTTTTAGTTAGTCTCTATATTTGAAGTTGGATAAAGTCCTTAATCTTCAAAGAAAGCATAGTGCCTCTTAATTTGTGACTGCAACTTCATTAATCATGACTGTGAACTAGACTAAGGCATGTTGACAAATTGGGTAGATGGATTTGTGGCCATCTTATATGTCACGACCAATTCAAAAAAAGGAGAGCCAAAGTCACAGACGAATTCACGATGAGTGTTACGCCTCAGTCACGACTGCGAAATTTGAAGTAATTCAAGAGGGAATCAAGACCACAACCATAGCTTGACAAGTGTCCCAGGTGACCGTTAGACACAAATGGGGTTTTTCTAGTGAACCAATGGCAAGATGACATGTGGACTAGCCATTAGACACAAACAGGGTTTTCTGCCGCAAGTTTTGGCTCTTATATGGAAACTGGAAAATCACGACCGCGAAAGAGTAGCAGCGACTGCGAATGAGTCCTGACAAGCATTTAATATAAAAATTTATCTAGCATACTTTGAAGATTAGATACTAGTTTTATTGTAATGTTTCTTTGGTGGGTATAGGCTATAAATACCTCACCAAACATATGTAAATGTAAGGGAATTCATTAATTTGTAACCCAAGCTCTTGCAATTTGGCTACTCAATCTTTCCTCTTCTTTAGGTGATTGTTTGGTGTGAGCATAAACACCATTTGTAAAGGTTGTAGTGTGAGCCTGTAAAAACACTAAGAGCGGTTGTTGTGTGAGCCTTCAAAACATAAGTGTAAAGGTTTTTGTGTGAGCCTCAAAAACACAAATGTAAAGGTTATTGTGTGAGCCTTCAAAACACATGTGCAAAAGTTTGCTGTGATCTTGAAAACACCATTGAAAGATAGTGGAACACCCAATTGCTGAGAATTCGGGAATGGATATAGGGTCAATTATACCCGAACCACTATAAATCTTGTGTCTTCATTCTACTCATTCTCTTTCTTATCTTATTGTTTTAATTTTTATACACCAATTCTACCCCCCCTTCTTAGTGCCTAGGGCCAACAAATGGTATCAAAGCCTAAACACTCAAACAAACCTTTATTGGTGAGTAAAAGATCATGGCATAAGAGGGAATCCACTCATACCTCAAGCCTCACTTTGATGGAACCGACTAAACTCATTGAAAGTATATAATGAAAATTTATCTTTACATAAATGTGGTTATAAAAGAATGGAAGCCACCCATTAAGGTTGTGGATGGAATTAAAGAAATTATCCCAAGAAAATAATGGGTCGAATCTCACTGGAGATCAAATAGAAAAAAACAAATGGGCAATAGCCATTCTACTAAACTCTCTCTCTAGAGAATAGATTGGAAGAGTGCAACATTGTCAAATAGCACATGCCATTTGGAAGACACTTGAGAACTACCATGAAGGCACTACTCTAGTAAAGTCAAGCCGGTTGGAGATGTACATAACCAATTGGGAGCTATTCATGATGAAGGACAATGAAAGCATCACCAAAATGATGAATAGGCTCCTATCTATTGTCACCAACATTAAGAAATTTGAAAGGACACTCACAAACTATGAGGTAAACACAAAAATCCTTAAAACCCTTCCTTTAGATAAATTTGGTGCTAGAGTGTGCAACATCCAATAATCCAATCCAGAGATTAGAAAGGTGCCAAGAGACGTCTTGATAGGCAAACTCTTGACTCATGGGTTGGCCTTACAAAAGGATGAACAAATGAAAAAGCTAAGAAGCCAAAGAGATAAACTAGAGAAAGAAAGAAGAACCTTGACTCTTAAGTCTTCAACAAAGGAGAAGAAGGTAGAAATTACCTAAAGTGATGATGAAAGTGACAAGGAAGAAGAGAATCTAGCATTGCTCTCAAGGAGGATACAAGAGTTAATCAAAAAAAGAAAAGAAAGAAAAGGCTTCAAGAAGATAGCTCCTAGTCCAAAAGAGAAATCCAATTATGTCACTTGCTATGAATGCGACAAGCAAGGCCACATCAAGTATGAGTGTCCTAGATTGAAGAAGAAGAAGAGATGGGACAAGGAGAAGAAGAGTTTTTTAGCCACTTGGGATAATAGCTCAAGTGAAGAAGAGGAATAAGGAGAAGTTGCTAATATTTGCTTCATGACACAAGAAGACTCTACAAATGAGGTAATTACTTCTCATTCTAATTTTGAATTTGATGAGATTGATAAAGAGCTTCTAAAGGCTCTAACCATGAGATGTGACAAATACAAGTCACAAATGAAATCTTACAATAGAAAATGTCAAAAGCTAGAGGATGAATATAAATCCTTTAATGACATTGTAAGAGAATTGAGAGCATCTAATGATGAGCTTAAAAAATCAGTGGATAGTTTTTCTATTTCATATTCTTCTATGGCTTCACTTAGAAAGGAGAATGACACTCTAAATGGAAAAGTCATTGAGCTTAGAAGCTTAATCTCTAAGTTTCATAAAGGAAAAGAAGCCTTGGACACATTCACTGTCATAAAGACCTCTACTAATTAGACATGGTTTAGGCTTTAATGGAGCCTTATCATCTTCTCAAACTATATTTGTTAGACCTTCAGAACCTCAATCCTTAAGGATAGAGGTAATTGGGAAGAAAAGTGCTCCTAGCACTAAGCCTTCTAAGCCTAAGAGTAAAGGGAAGACTCCCCAAAGCTCTAGAGCCAATACTCAAAGAGCTAATCGTTATAAAAAGCATGGTCACTCTCATAAACGGTTCTCTACTCCTACATGTTCATGCATGCATTCACATGACCAAGCTATCAGAAGGCTTCTTACTCATACTAAATTTGTGCATAGGACAAAGATTATTAAGTTTAAACTCTAATGCCATTATTTCATGAGATTTGTACACATTAATATTCGTTGCTACATTAGGAAGGCTCACCTCAAACTAGAGGACCCTTTATCTTTAACCCCCTAGGAGTATGTTTGGGCACCTAAGAAAAGGTAACTCATTTTTGTTGTGTAGGGAAGTGTGGCAACCATCAGATCAAGTAATTGACATATGGATAGTGGATGTTCCAAGCATATGACTAGAAATAGGAAGCTATTCATGGCATTAAAAGAAAAAGAAGGCGGAGATGTCACATTTGGTAACAATGCCAAAGGTAAGGTAATTAACATTGGAACCATTGGTAAGAATGGTTGCTCTTTAATTGATAATGTTCTTTTAGTTAGTGGCTTACAACATACTTTGTAAAGTGTAAGTCAATTGTGTGGCAATGGTAAGAAAGTCACCTTTGATCTTAGGGAATGTCGAGTCACCACTTTAATGGATGATGAGGTTATTTTAAAGGGTGAAAGGAAAGGCAATACTTACTCAATTGACTTAGACAATTTGGCTAACCGATCTTTAAAGTGTCTTATGTCTATGAGCAATGAAGCTTGGTTGTGGCATATAAGGCTTGGACACATAAGCATGGATCTTCTTCAAAGCCTATCTAAAGGAAAGTTAGTGGAAAGACTTCCTAAGCTTAATTTCTCCAAAGACAAGACATGTGGTCCATGCCAAATGGGGAAGCAACACCATGTCTCTTACAAAGCTAAAAATGTTGTAAGTTTAACTAGACCCCTTTAACTTATTCATATGGACTTGATGGGATCCACTAGAAGTGCTAGCTTAGATGGAAAACATTATGCACTAGTCCTTATAGATGACTACTCTAGGTTTACTTGGGTATCTTTTCTAGATCATAAGAATGATTTATTTGATGCTTTTAAAAGCTTTACAAAAGGGGTTCAAAATGAAAAAAGTTACTTCATATCTTCTATTAAAAGTGACCATGGAAATGAATTTCAAAATGAGTCTTTTGAAAATTGTTGCTTGGAGAATGGAATTTTTCATAATTTTTCAGCTTTTAGAACACCATAATAAAATGGTGTTGTAGAGAGGAAAAATAAAAAAAATTGATGGAAATGGCTAGGACAATACTGAATGAGTATTCTCTACAAAATTACTTTTGGGCCAAAGCCATTAACACTGCATGTTATATTGCAAATAGAGTTTTTAAAAGACCCATTATCAATAAAACATCTTATGAGCTATGGAATGATAGAAAACCCAAGATATCATACCTAGGAGTATTTGGATGTAAGTGCTATATTTTGAATACCAAGGATAATCTTAGGAAATTTGATTCAAAAACAAATAAAGGTATCTTCTTGGGATATTCCACCTTAAGGAAAGCATATCGAGTCTTTAACAAAAATTCAATGGTAGTTGAAGAATGTTGTTTTTGATGAATCTAGTAAACTTGATTTTAGGAAAGGTATTTTTATTGATGATCTTGTAGGTGACTTTGAGAAGTTAGAATTGGAAACTTCTACAAGAAAAGAAGATGAAGAAGAAGGTGATTCATCAAGAGTAAATGAAGACCAACATCATCAACAACAAGTAAAACCAAGTCAAGATCTACCCAAGGATTGGAGATTTTCCAAGTATCACCCCAAGGACTTGATCATTGGTGATACATCTAAGGGTGTAAGTACTAGATCTCAACTTAATCTTTTAGATAATAACCTTGCTTTTGTTTCTCAATATGAGCCAAAATCAATTGATGAGGCTCTTGATTATGAGAGTTGGGTACTTGCTATGCAAGAGGAACTCAATCAATTTGAGAGAAATAAGGTATAGGAACTTATCCCTAGGCCTAAAGAACACCCAATTATAGGTTATAAGTGGGTGTTTAGGAACAAGTTAGATGAACAAGGTTTTACCACTAGAAACAAAGCTAGATTGGTTGCTAAAGGATAGAACAAAGAGGAAGGCATAGACTATGATGAAACTTTTGCCCTCATAGTAAGATTAGAGGGCATTAGGATTCTTTTAGCCTTTGCACATCATATGAATTTTATACTTTTTCAAATGGATGTGAAAAGTGCATTTTTAAATGGCATCATTGAGGAGGAAGTCTATGTTGAACAACCTCCAGGTTTTGAGTCAAATTGTTCTTCAAACCATGTTTTTAAGGTGAACAAAGCCTTATATGGATTGAAACAGGCTTTAAGAGCTTGGTATGAAAGGCTTAGTTCATTTCTATTGAAAAATGATTTTGAAAAAGGAAAGGTAGATACCACACTTTTGGTCAAAAAACACAAACATAACACACTAATAGTTCAAATCTATGTTGATGATATCATTTTTGGTGCTACTAATGAATCTCTTTGTGAGGATTTTGCTAAGTGTATGACTAGGGAATTTGAAATGAGCATGATAGGAGAGCTCAAGTTCTTTCTCGGTCTACAAATCAAGCAATCCAAGGAAGGGATCTTCATCAACCAAGCCAAATACACAAGGGAGATACTCAAGAAATTTCGCATGGAAGGTTGCAAGATAGCAAAAACTCCAATAAGTGGTACCATCAAACTAGATAAGGGCGAATTAGGCAAAACAGTAGATGAAAGGAGATATCGAGGTATGATCGGATCTCTACTTGATCTTACTACTTCTAGGCCAAATATCATGTTTAGTGTTTGTATGTATGCTAGGTTCCAATCCTCTGCTAGAGAGTCTCATTTGAATGCTGCCAAGATGATTCTTAAATATTTGCATGGCATAATTCACTTAGGGTTATGGTATCCTAAGGATTCTTCTTTTAGTCTCGTAAGAAATTCAGATGTGGATTATGTGGGTAGCTTGTTAGATAGAAAAAGCACTTCCAAAACTTGCCAATTTATAAATGAATGCCAAGTATCTTGGTTTAGTAAAAATCAAGTATCTATTGCCTTATTCACCGCAGAAGTCGAGTATGTGGCGATGAGTTGTTGTTATACCCAAGTCCTTTGGATGAAACAACAATTAAAGGATTTTGGCAAAGTGGTTGATCACATTCCTATTAAATGTAATAAAACAAGTGCTTAATCTCTCTAAAAATTTCATCCAATACTCTAAAAGCAAACATATAAATATTAGACATCATTTTCTTAGAGATCATGTGCAAAAGGGTGATGTCGTGTTAGAATTTATTGACACTAATCATTAACTTGCATATATTTTCACTAACCCTCTAAATGAAGAAAGGATGAACTTTATTAAGAGAGAATTGGGAATGCTTGATGGAAGCTCCCTAAAGTGAAATTTTTTTGATCTTGTAGGAGATGTTGCTATGTGTATTGATGTTTATTAATTTGTGATATTTGTGGTTGATATAGTTAAGTGAATCACAATTTTTTCAAAACTCAACTATTTTTCTTTGCTGACTCATAATTCGCGGTCGCTATCCTTCCTTCACGGTTGTGAATTACAAGTCAATTTCACCCGACTATCAAACATCAATTCGTGATCGTAAAATTTTTACTCCACCATAAATTTTTGTCAAATTTTAAAATTTTTTACTGTTAAGGGGCATATTCCTGAGGAAAATTTATCTGTTACTCACATTTTTCGGATTCACATTCACGATTCATGAATTCACAGATGTGAATTAGAGTAACCACCTAGACATTTAAGGGATTTGACTGCCAACCATTGCCAACTCTTTATTAATTTATTTCTAGCCATTTATAACCGTTTTTGCACCCCTTCAAAGGCTATAAATACCCTCTTTAATAGTGACTTACTACTATTCCAAACATCTTCACTCTCTCAAATCTCTCTAAAAATCTCCCAAATTCTCTTCTTCTCTTGCTATGGATCTAAAGAAATTCTCCAAAGTAGACAAAGGGAAGGCAGTGGCTCAGCCCTCTGCACCCCCTGCTCTCCATCTCATGAAAGGAGTTACCAAGGAAGAAAAAGATAGGTTCAAAGCTAACTCTTCCAAGATAATTCTTCCAAACAAGATACCCTCAACTTTTATATTGGAGACCTTGGGTATCAATGCCAAAATACATGTTTTCCTATTAAATTTGGGTTGGAACAAGTGCATCTTCTAAGATGAACCTAGTTACGAAGAGGTTATGCAAGAGTTTATGTAACATCCCTATCCCTATTCATTAGCATTATCACATGAATATATTCATTCCACAAATGATATGAAATCACATATGAGCATATGCACTATATCAAATGATATGAAATCTCACATGAACATATGCACATGATAAATAATCATTTAGACATGTGAATTGTAAAAACACGA